>PKMM01028610.1:731593-765944 GCA_002933915.1 Eutrema heterophyllum | reverse complement strand
AACGCAACAAATTGAACTACATACCACATTTTGGCCCGATTTAAACCTAATCTTTATTATCTTCCTCTGATTTCCCATTTTTCTGGCTAGTTTTGGTGTCTCTTTTCTGGTTTGTACGTTGAAAAACTTACGGGAAAACTTCACCCATTAGTATTCTCAATAATTGGCTTCAACATGTTATTATTGTAGGATACCACAATTTGCTTCTCATAACATACATTCTTATGTACTCCTCAAAAGTTTGGAGTTGTCATTCGAGCTTCTAGAAGCTCATGCGATTTATTTTAGGATTTATTAAAACCTGATTTGGATCATGTTATCATATTCATGCCTATCTAACCTCACATATACTTTTAATTGATACAAACTTTTAATTATATACTTGTATCATAATTTTAAGATATGATCTTATTATGATGTGTCATCATTTGAATATGAAAAGTTGTTTTTCGGATTTGGCAAAACCAAATTAAAATTTGGTTATCCTAATTTTTTTTGGTTTACTATCTTTATTTGCCCACTCATTAGATATAACACACTATTCTCAATAGTAATAAAGAAATATATCAATATATAAGATATCTTTATTAAAAAATGCCTTTTCAAATTCTAGTTAAAAATACTATATTAATGGATGTTAGTTATCATGAGAATTAAAGTGTAATAACACCAAACATAATAATATAACATATACACAATTTAAAATTAACAAAAAAAATGATGATATGTCATAAATTTAGACTATGAGAAGATGATGTGGCATCATAAGAAAAGAGGCTATTCTACTTTATATATATACTAGTGTCTGATCCGCGCTTCGCGCATAATTTTGTGTTGTGTTTATTGACATTGTTAGCAAAAAACTCGATGATATCAAATCTTTTCATTAAATTTTGTATTTCACAAAGTAAAAAAAAAATCAAATTTTAATATTTATAGTGTTTAATGGTTTTTATATCTACTTGATGTAATTATATATATACAATATTTAGAAAACAATTACATAATATATTAATCAAAACGTTAAAATCAAATTTGGTTTGTAAATATCTGAATATTTATGTAGGTTTATGATTTCCGAATTCCGGATAGTTACATTAGTTACATTAACGTCAATTCATTTCCAATTCCGGATAGTTACATTAGCGTCAAGTCATTTCCACCAAAAGCATCATGCAGTTAATCATTTAATCATTTGGAAATATCTCAATTCTCTGACGTGTTTCGAATATGCACTCATAATCTCCCTCTCTCTCTCCCACACACACACACACACAACCATTCTCAATGTCGCATCTCTAACTTGAGCTCTGTATATTTGTGAGAGGACTTCACCCATTCTTTTTAGCCCATAATTTACTTACATAATAATTTACTTAATAATATAAAAAAGAAATTTATCCAAAATTGAATTTTGGAGATCGTCTTCTTCGCGATCCTCTTCTGAGAAAATTTACTCAGACTTCGCGATCATCACGATCGGATAAGCTAGGCTCTACATCATCGAATTGATCACAAAGCTTCAATTGATTGTTGAATCGAAGAGTTACTGTAATAAGTTCACAGTATAATTTATATGCTTTAATCAGATCCTGAGCGTGCTTCGTTTCTCCTGCAATTCGAGGTTGTTCGTTTGACCCTGGATCTCGCCTTGGATTCTTCGTCTTGGGTAAAATAAAACAATAAAGAGGAGAAAGAAGCTCGATTTTCTGTGTGTAATTCCGAATTCCGAATTCTGTGTGTTGTGGAATATACAGCCACTGGCTTTTGATGTTTTTCCGTTGTTTTGGTTCTCATGGTTCTTTAATTGGGGAAAGAGCTCGATTTTCGGGCTGGTAGAAGATGGTGTTCAAATCTAGAATAAAATGGATTGCGCTCCTTGTGATGATATTATCAGTGGGATCTCTGCTTGTTCATCTTTCCATGACAAAGTCTTCAGGTGTACGGTTTGTGTATTATGCAAGAGATACCCTTTGGCAAGATTTTGATTCTTTGTTAGGGGCACAGGTGGAAAAAAACAAAATTGAATTTGGATTCTGAGTTTGAATTGGTGTTTGAAGAATGTCGTCTGCCTTTGTGTTTACTGTTGCAGGATTTTAGAAATAAACCCTTCCGATGCATACCAATTTCTGATTAATAATATAAAATGGGATTTCATGATCTGATAATTCTTGGGACCATACCACATTATAATGACAGATTATTCATGAGATTTTGTTGTTGAAACAGGGAAAGTGATTCTTGAATCAGCGATTTTAACAACCGTAGTGGTGCTTTCCTGTTTTTTATAGTTTTCTGTTTCTTATGGTCAAGATGGGCTGAAAATCAACGGTTAATAGTCTCTTATAGTTTTCTGTTTCTTGTTCATTAGGAAAACTTTCCTAAATACGTTATATATGTTCCTAAATACGTTTCATTTCCAGAAAGGATCATTTTTCATCATTTGTATCATTTAGGAAGACTTTCCGAAATACGTTATATATCTTCCGAAATACGTTTCATTTCCAAGAAAATATCATTTTTCATCATTTGTATCATTTAGGAAGACTTTCCGAAATACGTTATATATCTTCCGAAATACGTTTCATTTCCAAGAAAGGATCATTTTTCATCATTTGTATCATCTAGGAAGACTTTCCGAAATACGTTATATATCTTCCGAAATACGTTTCATTTCCAAGAAATGATCATTTTTCATCATTTGTATCATTTAGGAAAACTTTCCGAAATACGTTATATATCTTCCGAAATATGTTTCATTTCCAAGAAAGGATCATTTTTCATCATTTGTATCATTTATGAAGACTTTCCGAAATACGTTATATATCTTCCAAAATACGTTTCATTTCCAAGAAAATATCATTTTTCATCATTTGTATCATTTAGGAAGACTTTCCGAAATACGTTATATATCTTCCGAAATACGTTTCATTTCCAAGAAAGGATCATTTTTCATCATTTGTATCTTTCTTTCTTTGTGTAGGCAAACAACAACACATGTTCTGATGCTTCATTTACGCATGAAAATCAACAGTTAAAATAGTCTTTTATAGTTTTTCTGTTTCTTGTTCATTTAGGAAGACTTTCCTAAATACGTTATATATGTTCCTAAATGGTTCCTAAATACGTAGAATGTTGATTTAGGAAGGCTTTCCTAAATACGTTATATATGTTCCTAAATGGTTCCTAAATACGTTTCATTTCCAGAAATGATCATTTTTCATCATTTGTATCTTTCTTTCTTTGTGTAGGCAAACAACAACACATGTTATGATGCTTCATTTACGCATGAAAATCAATATTTAATATAGTTTTTCTGTTTCTTGTTCATTTAGGAAGGCTTTCCTAAATACGTTATATATGTTCTTAAATGGTTCCTAAATACGTAGAATGTTGATTTAGGAAGGCTTTCTTAAATACGTTATATATGTTCCTAAATGGTTCCTAAATATTTTAAGAGGTTTACAAAGCATTACTAACTGAAAAAACTGAAAAACAATTAGGCATCTATGATGCTAAGACCATACATGATACCATAGTTAAATTTTGTTCATTTTCCTTGTAGATTAGAAACATGAAAACATCATGTGGAAACATAAAAAAAGAAACGAGGATATATGATGAACAACACCAGATAAACTTACTTTTAGTTTAGTCCTAAAAAAACCATACTAAATGTTCTAAGATCATAAAGAAGAAGATTAAGTAACTATCCAACTAAATATTATTGATCAAACCAAAAACTATACAGTGTTCCATCCTCCTTTTACGATTTTTGACCAGTGCAAGAGATTTCTCTATCAATCTACTAATGATATATAAAATTGTATAAAACTATATGCAATTGTATAAAACTTGAAGGCTTGATTCGTTCCTTCTCCATCCTCTCCAACAACTTGAAGGCTTCCTCGAACTTGCCCTTGTTACAGAAACCGCGGATTAAGGGTGAAAAAGTCATCACATTATGCCGAGATTTTTGTTTAGGAAATTCGTCGAGGAGCTGGTGTGCAGCATCCATATTCCTACTCTCGCACAGCCCTTTGATGAGTATATTCAAGCAACAAGCATCGATTTCCACACCCAATTTAAGAGCACTCACGAAGACCTTATGAATCTCGTCGAACAGCTTCGCTGAAACAAGCAGATTCATAATAAAATTGAAACTTTTGGCGCTTGGCCAGCATCTGAAATCCGGCATACCGAACAGAATCTCGATCGCTCAGCTGATTCTTCCGGCTGAATCCCGTAAATCCTCATCAAATTGTAGAAGAAGTCCTCCGTTCAACTCCGACGAGAGATCTGTGATCCAACGACGATGCGTTTTCTTTTCGATGTAAGTTTATTTTTTTCTTTTCAAATATGTTTTTTTGCTTGTTAGGTTATTTTTGTTTTATTAAAAAATGGGGGTAGTTTAGTCAATTTTCCTTTTAATGAATGCTATGTTTGTGACTTTCACCCTTGTGTGCCAAATTATTGAACTTTAAGTTTTTTTTTGTGATATTTTGTAGAATTGCCCATTTATATATTACTAGTTGGTTAGCCGCGGCCTTTTTTATATCGTTGGTTATTGATGTTAGAAAAAAATTCGGTGATAGAATTTTTTTAATAATATTTAGTATTTCGCCAAAAAAAAATTAATAATTTAATATATTATAGTTAAACAAATGGGATTAACCAAACAACATATAGCAGAAATTGTTAGATGAAAAAGAATGATTGATTACCATTTTGTTGCGCTAGGCATACCATATTCTATAGATGACACACGCTATGAAAGTTACTCAACCTCGTTACAGTTATCGACGTTAAGTCATATCCACCAAAAATATCATACACTTACATACATAATGCTCATAGCTAGACACGACTCAAACCAATAACTGAATTCGATCTACATATATGGATCATTTAACTCATATGAAAACCTCTATATTTCAAAAATAGAGAAGGAGAATAAAGCTCTAACGATTGAAAACTCACATTAGAGAATAATAGATACATATATTTCACTGTTCTCATATGTCCATTCAGCTTACATTAATCTCATTTCAGAAGCGTCTAACAAATTTTCAAGATGCACTGATTATCTCTCTCCTCTTCTCTCTCTCTCTCTCTCTCACTCACTCTCATGAACGCAACAAATTGAACTACATACCACATTTTGGCCCGATTTAAACCTAATCTTTATTATCTTCCTCTGATTTCCCATTTTTCTGGCTAGTTTTGGTGTCTCTTTTCTGGTTTGTACGTTGAAAAACTTACGGGAAAACTTCACCCATTAGTATTCTCAATAATTGGCTTCAACATGTTATTATTGTAGGATACCACAATTTGCTTCTCATAACATACATTCTTATGTACTCCTCAAAAGTTTGGAGTTGTCATTCGAGCTTCTAGAAGCTCATGCGATTTATTTTAGGATTTATTAAAACCTGATTTGGATCATGTTATCATATTCATGCCTATCTAACCTCACATATACTTTTAATTGATACAAACTTTTAATTATATACTTGTATCATAATTTTAAGATATGATCTTATTATGATGTGTCATCATTTGAATATGAAAAGTTGTTTTTCGGATTTGGCAAAACCAAATTAAAATTTGGTTATCCTAATTTTTTTTGGTTTACTATCTTTATTTGCCCACTCATTAGATATAACACACTATTCTCAATAGTAATAAAGAAATATATCAATATATAAGATATCTTTATTAAAAAATGCCTTTTCAAATTCTAGTTAAAAATACTATATTAATGGATGTTAGTTATCATGAGAATTAAAGTGTAATAACACCAAACATAATAATATAACATATACACAATTTAAAATTAACAAAAAAAATGATGATATGTCATAAATTTAGACTATGAGAAGATGATGTGGCATCATAAGAAAAGAGGCTATTCTACTTTATATATATACTAGTGTCTGATCCGCGCTTCGCGCATAATTTTGTGTTGTGTTTATTGACATTGTTAGCAAAAAACTCGATGATATCAAATCTTTTCATTAAATTTTGTATTTCACAAAGTAAAAAAAAAATCAAATTTTAATATTTATAGTGTTTAATGGTTTTTATATCTACTTGATGTAATTATATATATACAATATTTAGAAAACAATTACATAATATATTAATCAAAACGTTAAAATCAAATTTGGTTTGTAAATATCTGAATATTTATGTAGGTTTATGATTTCCGAATTCCGGATAGTTACATTAGTTACATTAACGTCAATTCATTTCCAATTCCGGATAGTTACATTAGCGTCAAGTCATTTCCACCAAAAGCATCATGCAGTTAATCATTTAATCATTTGGGAGTATCTCAATTCTCTGACGTGTTTCGAATGTGCACTCATAATCTCCCTCTTTCTCTCCCACACACACACACACAACCATTCTCAATGTCGCATCTCTAACTTGAGCTATGTATATTTGTGGGAGGACTTCACCCATTCTTTTTTTCGAAGATTATGTTGAACATATTAACATTTTGGGATACCACAATTTGAAAAACACAAATCCGACAAAGATGGAAATCTAATCGGAAACTAATCCGGCGAGTTCAAGGACAACTCCCGGAGCCAAAAGCCAGCGGAACGAAGAAACATCCCCCAAGACTAAACCAAACAAACCAAAAAGCTAGAAATCAACTGAAAACAGATCAAGACCAAAACAATTAAACATCACTAGAAAGGGAAAACAACCATGAAAAGGAGGATTACATGAGTATGAGAAACCAAAAGTCAAATTTATTGAGGTTAAAAAACCAAGCAGGAACTCATTATATTGTTCTGATCATGAAGACAAACTTCTGAAACCACCGAGTTGAACCGCTGATAGTCAACCAAGGAAGACGAAGAATCAGAACGGTTGTTAACTTAACACTCCCAACGTATTACCATATACTTTGACTTACTAATAAATAGTAATCATATTAAATTAACAATAATACGTAATCACAATATTTATAAATATTCGGAATGATACAACATATCTTTCTTTCTTTTTTCGAAAGTAACGATCTCGAACCAAATTAAAATAATCATATTAAATTAACAATAATACGTAATCACAATATTTATAAATATTCGGAATGATACAACATATCTTTCTTTCTTTTTTCGGAAGTAACGATCTCGAACCAAATTAAAGTTATAATGATCGCTGTTCCAAATTTAAAAAACTTCACAATGCATGTGCTATATATAATTTCTCTGGGCAACATCTCGAGATCATATTTGGATTATTAAATGATCAAAAGCAAAAAATAAATAATACATACGATTTATATATTAGTTCACATACAGCAATGTGAAAATTAATTAATGCCACCGAGAACACAAGAGAGTCTCATTCTCAGAAGCCCTTTAACAAAAAAAAAAAAAAAGTCTCATTCTCAGAATTTCTGATTTTCTTCCAGAAACTCCTTAACATAATTCAACCATAACCAGTACTCTAGCTTCATTTTATCCCTCATGCACCAGTACAAGAAGTCTCTGTATGTCGTCACTGTCACTCCTCTAATCTCGAGATACTCGTTGAATGTTTTCTTCAGATTCGCGGGAGCCATTCCTCTGCAAAAGGTGAGGAAACACAAAACAACATTTTATAACCAACATTATGGCAATTACATAATATAGAGAGTTTTGTTTTTATTCACAAAGCTTACACGAGAGTATCCATGTCCCGGATCACCTTTGGAGAATGCCCCGGTAGGTTCACATGTATAGCATCAATGGCAATCTTCTCAAAAAAAGATCTGCAGCTTAACTCTAGGCTACGTCCACTCTTCTTGGTGACAGTCACAACTAGTGGGAGAGGAAACCAATGAGGGTAAAAGTCATCATCATCATCATCATCATTTGATTCATTACTGGGAGCATCATCATCATCATCAGCATTTGATTCATTACTAGGAGCATCATCATCATCATCATCATCATTTGATTCATCACTAGAGGCATCATCATTTGTTTCATTCAGAAGAGGCATGCTTACTACAACTTTAATATGCTCCCCATTGTACTCTCTAGTCAATGTTACAGTCCGGTCCCCAGGAATATCTTCAACTTTGAAAGGGAAGCTTGCAGGAGGAGTCCTTGGGCCTTTAGTGCGATCCTTCCACATAGCCAAAATAAAACGGTCCAACTGGTTGATAACAGAGACACATATGTATCAGTACTTAGCACAAATTTGCAATGAAAAAGGAGTAGAGTCAATTGCAAAAGCTAGAGTAAGTGAAACATTAATTAAACCGGGAAAGGAAACTACATAGCTCCACAAGAGATGAGATATACACAAATCGTGAGTAGCTGCAGAGCGAGTAATTAAGCCCAATTTCTGAAGAACTTTTCAACAAGCGCAGATCAAAAAGAAGGTTTTTTAAGAAATGAAATATGCGTAACATTACCATTTCCCTTTTATTGCGCGATTCGAAATCAGGGACAGGATCGTTGAGGACCTTGAGGTCAGAGTCAATCACTCGGAGAATCGCTTGCTCAGAACTAATCCAATCATCATCAATAGCAGCCGTCGAGTAACGAGAGACAAAGGGACGAAGCGGAGATGGGTTGCGAACAAGAGACGGACGGTTCACAAGTACGGTGGAGATAGACCGGACTCGACCCACCCGACCATCACACACGGAAGAAGCTAACCTTGATGCTGACCTACGCAAGCACAAAGCGAAAGCCATGCCGGCGATATAAATTTTAAGGGCACAAATTAAAGGAGTTGTGAACTAATGAGATTGACAAGTGTAAAAGTGTTTGATCATTCACACCCCCACAAGGCTGCCTGGGATATATATATACAAAGGTGAATGCTTGGAGCGCAAGCTCACTATCTATACCCTTTCTAAAATAGTAAACTTATTAGGAAAAGTCAAAGATACTCATTCATCTTTTCTCTTTATTTCCCCCAAATATTCCATATCGTATAATATGCTTTGCCACCAAGTTATTATCATTCCTTTTTTCAATATAATAAAATATCCATTAATTCTCAGATATCTTTGCGGTAAAAGGTGCTGTGCCATCGATTATTTCACATCTCAAACCTTTGTTACAACTCTAACGCTCCATTAGTTGTTAAGCCTAACTAAATTCTCATTACTTGTTCTTGTCGAAACTTAATTCAAGATCATAATCCTAAAGTTATCTCCATCTTCTTAAATCAGATTTAATTTAAATTTAAATCTCAGAACATATCAAGATGGTACATACATTCTGTTTATCATTCTGAGATATTTCAATAGCTTACATCACTTAAAATATATGGATGCAACTCAACAGATGCACCAGAGAGTTCTGCAAGAAACCAAATGGCAAAACATCAAGAACATGGGAACAGAAAAACACACATTTTGATTTCTTGTAGCTTGAGTGTTGATAAAAGAAAAGTAAGTATTTTTTTGGTAACCTTGAGCTGTGAAATCAAATAACCGAGGCAGTCTTTATCTCTCTCTTCTTCCCCTGTAACTCAGGGAGAAGAAAAAAGCTCTACAATTGCCAATTGGTGAGTCACTCACAATGGTCATGGTTTTGGATTGTGAGCTTCTGCCATAGCTTGGTGGAATTGATGAGGAAGTCTATCGTTCAGTCCCATTCCGCTGCACTGATGAAACAAGGACAGTAGGCAAATCCATCAACCAGATGGAATGCAAATACTAGTAGAATCTGCAGGGTCTTTGTATATTTTCTACTCAGAATTGCAAACACATACCGGGAAAGCTTGAGAAGACGAGTCATTCGGTTCCTCAGATGTATCAGAGCTGATGATATCCATGGAGGATATGTTATTTTTTCCATTCAAACTTCCAAGATCTTCAAGTGGATTGGTGCTTGTTTGTGGCAATACAAGCCGCTGAAGCTCAGACAAAAGAGCAGAGAGAGCTCGAACTTCATCCATTCTAGCTTCCCTACATTTATCAGGATAATAACACCAGAAATAAAGCATATACACATGTACAAAGAAGATATATATATATATATATAGAGAGACAAAAGGTCTTTGACTGAAACCTTGTATGGATAAGGTTTCCTCTGCAGGTGAAGTGTACTTGACAAGTAGCAGGCGCTTGTTGGCAGAAGAAGTTTGCTTTATTGGACTTGAGATCCTCCATTTTCCTGGGAAAGAAGTTAACAAGACGGTAAGAAACAGCTGAGCAAGCACACAGGAGATCCAAAAACATGGTCAAATGTCTAATCTCGATACATGGAATAGTGTTTATCTGCAGCTGCTCCCATAACCAACTTCCTGATCCTATGCTGGTATATCACTTCCACAATCCCTTTCTCAACTGAGTCCACAGCTTCTCTGCCTCGACCTACATACAGAAACCAACCTCCTCTTTAGGAATGGAGAAAACAGAGTAACATATATATAAAAGTAATCTTGAAAAAATGTTTTCATCTATATTCATTTTTTTTAGAAGATCTTTTCTCATCTATATTCCAAGACAGAAATATTCAGTATTTTTTTAAGGACAAGATAACATATTTTGGAACAGATTAAGGAAATTAGCAAATACCAAATATAATTAGGAAGTTAAACTTGAATGATTAGTAAGTCTAAACCATAGAATGTGCACCATATTAATCAAAGTGGACAATAGAAACCAAATTCAAGTTTTGTGATGATGTTTTATGGATTTACCCATTCAAAGGATCAGTTAAACTAGGGGAACTGATTATTAGACAAATATATAATTCTTATTACAAAAATATTATTGTTAATTATTTTTTCATATTTATATATGTTATATACAAACGAATTAGCATTCTGTATAAAGTTAGCTGTGACGGTTATTATGGGCTATAGCTAGTTTAGTTAACACTTAACACACACAAACAAAATCATATTTCTCTGTAGTTAACAAGTGGTTGGTCATTTGTGTGAGCTTGTGATACTTAAAAAATGGAACCTCCTAATTTTCTTTCCTATGTCAATTTTTTGTTGGAAAGCCCGTTTAAATGCTTATTAAAAAAATTTGATGCAAAATAACACAGTTTAACTCGAATGATAAAACTTGATTAGTCTCGTTCTTGTACACTCGAATGATAACAACCAACAAACACACAATCTGATTTTCCATATATCGTTCAACATTCCTAGTTAGTGAAGGAAACAGAGCATAGTAAGTAACTAGAGAGACATTGGAGGGATCCAGTAAGGGAGGAGTGGTGCTGTCGAGAAGGCTGAGGGACACTGGAGATACATAGAGTCTTGAATCTCTTATTATCTCTTGACTATCTTGCAAGTGTTTCCTTGAGAAAATTCGTTTAGAGTCTTCTTATGATGCCCACTATTTAAAGTATTCGTTTAGAATCTGATTTTGGAACCTTGATTAGAATCTGATTTTGGATCAACCAATCTTCATCTCAACCTGATCTCTCTGTTTCAATTTTTTCAACCAGGAACCCCAAGTGTCAGACAGTTGGTTCAGAGACAATAGACCTGTTCTGAAGTCTTTATTTGAGAGTGCATATGGAAAAGGAGGAAAAAGAGCTTTACCAATCACTCCCGGAGATCCTCTCACAAAAGGCTTGGAGAGGATCAAAGAATTTTATCACATGGAGGGCATAATTGAGACAGGAGTAGATCAAAATGGGGANTATGTGTGTCAAGAGAATCAATTGTTCGGTTCAATACTCTAACCGCTGTGCATCTTAGGTTTGGTGAATACTGGAGGAGTCTTGAGGCAAGATCCATGGCTTCTGCAGTTACCTCTCTACGGAATATCTGAGTACAAGTAGATTTTAGATAAAACAGAGAGAGAGAGAGAGAGAGAGAGAGAGAGAGAGAGAGAGAGAGAGAGAGAGAGAGAGAGAGTGTGTAAAGACTAAAGAGTGACGAAAACTTTGAAAATTGTATACTTTGTGCCATGGCTGAGCTTTGATTTGAGGGAACCTAAATTCATTGTAACGAGGATTCATATTCTTTATCTCTTCTCTAGTTGGTGTCCCCAAAATCTGATAATACACAAAAAAAAAGATAGAGGGAAGCAACTATAAGATGTCATAAAATCAACAGACAAAAAACCCAAAAAAAGATATTAAAAAACCAAAACAATTTTACCTTAATGATCTCTACCAATTGATCAACACTGTTCTCTCCAGGGAAAATAGGCTATAGCAATGAAAAGTAGCAAGAACCTGGTTAAGAAGCTATAGAATGGATAAGGAAGTTTTAAAATCCAAATATTTACAGTTTTTCTTTTCCCACCTGTCCAAGCAGAAGTTCAGCCATGACACAACCTACAGACCACATATCGATCGCGGTTGTTCTGGAAAAGAAAGAATGCTTAAGCTCAACAACATTAGGATGCTCAAGCATTCTCATTATCTGAAGCTCTCTGTTCTTGTATCTCTTGTCTTGTAACACTTTCTTTATAGCTACTTGTTCTCCTGTCTCCATACACTTTGCCTCGAAGACAACACCAAAAGATCCTGTGCCGACAACATTCTCAGCTCTGTAGGAGATTGTCTGGAAAGAAAAAAAACATCATTAGGAAGAGATTAGTTTCAATGATTAACACAAGGGAAATTAACCAACCTCATCTTTTTGCTCGTTTAGGCATTTTCTTCTAGTGGTAATAATCTGTCCAGATTCTGGTTTATTGCAATTGATGATTCCAATTTCTGTATCCTATTGAAAAACATCAGCTTTAAGATTAAAGAAACAATCTCAAAACAACAAAATATATATCAAATCACAAAGGGATTTGAAAATTAAAACCTTGTCGTCTCTGATCCTCATCTCGTTATTATTGTCTGGAATCTCTATGATTGCGACAGTTTCTCGCGTATTATCATCAAAACAAAATCTTTCAGACTTGGTAGCTGCTATGTCTCCGCCAATCTGATGAAAAATATCAGACTTTTAAATCGTTGAGAAACCAGCAAAGCAATGAGCTTCAAACTCAAGAAAAGCAGATCAGTTTAGATAAACTTTAAATTTAGAAAGAAACAAAACAAAAATTACGTTATCAGAAGAGACGGAGATTCATTGTCTCACCTGCCCATCCTCATCATAAATTAAGAAAGTGTAAGATGACAAATAGAAACAGCATTAAATGCTCCATGCGTTTCATAAGATACTCCTAAAGTCAAAAACACACATTTATAGCAAACATACCTATCACTTTTATTTATCGGTTATGTTTCTTTTTCATCACGTCATCCCCAGTGTCTTGTACGGCAAACACCATTTAAACTTATATGGTTCCGTTATGCATAATGTGTAATATGTGTCAAAATTCGTTTTCAATCAATTTAATTTTGTTTTAATATTTCAACTTCCACGAGCAACTTAGTTTTAAGCCAGAATTTACGGATCCAATAGTTTTACTTTTGCAAATCTAGATATTGCATTTGCACCACAAAAATCGTGTGCTAGTTAGTTGTATCAATGAACTTTTGCAAGGTTAATTAACACCAAGAATATAATAAAAAAAAATTGAACATTGTGCTACGTAGAATAACATTCATTTAAGATGTATACGTATTTCCTTTTAAGACATAAAAACAAAAAAATCCCATGAGATCGCTTTAACAGAAGGGAAAGAGAGTTGTTTCATTTAATGTCAGGCTCTTACAGCTCCCACACCTGGAGCGTGAACTCCATATAGTTAACAAAATATCAAATGAAAATTTCCATTTTCCACCGCCCAAAAAATGTATTAAACACCAAAATATACAGACAATAATTAGTGAGTCAATACCCAAACCATCAAAACGGACCACCACAAACGCGCGGTTCGTTCTTGACTCCAAAAAAAAAGCCCATTGATTATTTAGTGTCGCATCGAAGAGCGGCTCTGATTTTCTGAACGGTGCACGATATCAGATTATTAACGGTTTCGATCGATTCCACGTTGAGTTTAGCCGTGGGAAGAGAGTTCACCAGAATCTGAAACGCCACGGTGAGAAGCGAACCGTTTTCTTCCATCCCTTGACCATCAGGGAGAATCGCAAACCCAGACGGAAGCAGAGCCACGCAAGCAGAATCTGCACCGTTCATCACAGAGTGCATGGCAGGGATATCGACAGGCGCGTACACAACAATCGCCCCAGATGCGTCTATGCTTGTCTCCTGTAGAATCAACATACTACTCTGATTCGCATTCATCGCCTGCAAACAAACAAACAATAAGTAATTCGAGGGGTAAAAATGGGAAGCGAAATTGAGGGGTAAAAATGGGAAAACGTGCCAATAATGCAGAGGAAAAAAGTCAGTAGAGAGAGAGGAAAAAAGGTCCCAAATGTCTTATTGATATTGACTTTTTTTTTTCCTGCGCTGCATGCTTCCAAATTCCAGATTTGTCCTTTTCCAATCAATCAAGACAAGATTCACATGTACTTACAGTGGAACGGAGGAGGGAAACGGAATTGGAGTGATCTTGGCCCTTGAAGATGTTAGCAATCTCCTGCATTGGTCCACCGTTGGATAAAATATCCCATTCCGATCTCAACAGCTCATCTCTGAGAAAATCAAAAAGCCGTCTTGGTGAAACCGGGACCCATACGGAGGTGGCGGCGCTTAAAAGAATCCCCGGTGGTTCACCGGAATCATCCACATTCTTCCTCGTTATGATCCTAACGTCTTCATCGATGTTACCGACCTCAAGCCTGCTCCATTTCTGAGAAGAAGAAGCACACACGCCTCTACAGAAATTCTCAGCCATTCTTTGGGCTAGCTTTAGCATACTCTTCTTCCCTGTAGAGCTTATGGCTGCATTTTCCACAAAAAGAAAATCAATTAACCGAAAACATTATTGGGAGGAAGCGGTTTGGAGCTCACGTGTGGGTTTGTTGCGGTTGGGGATTGTTGAGGATATGAGGATGGTGAGGCTTTCGCATTGTCGTCGCAGAGCGGATATCCACCGTTTGGAGCCGAAAGCAAGGCCGGAGCTGACTAATGGACGATACAAGTGGTGGATTTTGGTCTCGTCGTACTCGGTGTGGTCAATCCATGTTACCTATAAGAAAATGAAGAAATTTTATGATCGTGATTATAAACATATCAACATCGAAAATGTTAGTACTTTTTTATTTATTTGACCCAATACTTGGAAATTGGACAGAGAGAAAAAAGATTTTTAAAATATGTACCAAGAAATAACATGAAATTCAATGTGATATAGATTGTAGAGACTTATAGATGCTTCTATTCAATAAAATAAAGGTAGATTTTTTCCAGCATTACATAAATATTAATGTTAAAACCTTAAAAAAATAGAAAAACACCATATAAAAAATATTCATACTAGAGAAGAGTGTTGGAGTAGTCAGTAACCAATCAAAAATAACCCATTATGAGAAAAAGTTGAAAACAAATCAAACATTTATGGAAGGTCTTCAAAGTACGTACACTACATATCTCGTACCTTAGAGTAGCCATTGGGCATGTCTTGCACAAGGCAACCAGACGGTAGCCTTCTACAGCTCAGAGAAGACCGAGCTGAGGCTGAACCGCCTCGATCGCTTATCCTATCGACAGAGACATCCACGACCGCCCAAACACCTTCTGCATGTTGTTTACAGAACCTTAAGAAAGTCACTTGACGAACCGGCACAAGCGGTGATAGCAACTGAAGTTCTGCTTGCATCTACACAAACCAATCGTGTTTAATAATCTGATCCATTAATAAAAAAAACTATAATGTATCGGATTCGAGTATGTATGCAATGAATATACGTACTTACCAGATGAAGAGCACCGTTTCTTGTCCCTCCCATACCACTAGAGATAATTTCGGTAGTCGAATTTCTTGCGATCATACATGGAAACATCTCCCCCCATCGTTCCTACAAAATCAGCAACCATTGGAAGACCATTTTCTAAAGTCAACAAATTCTTGTTTTGTTAGTTGTATATTTAAGTTACTAACCGCGTCCATTAAGGTCTCCACGAGGGCTAAGCTATTGATGATGACCATTCCAACTTCTTTAGAAGCTTCTGAGACAAACTCGTCCGGTTTAGGACCAACACAATGTGTAAATTTTTTGTCGTATTCTTCTCGGTTAAGCATTTCGCGTTTGCCTTTAGAGCTCGGGATCCAAAGTGGCTCGCTTGTTTGCGCCATTTTCACAAGCTCGTCCATGGCGGAAAGAGCTAATTCCAGATACAATGACTTCTGATCTAGTCCGGTTGCAACATCCGTACCGGTACGGTTAACCGGAGCTTCTAAACCGGAGAAGAAAGGAGATGATGAAATCTCAAATCCAGGAGGGACGAGAGTAAAGCCGTCACCACCGTAGCCGTTTTTTGAACCGACGCCGAGTTTAAGCGCGGAATTTGGTAATTGGCGTGAACCGGCGGCGTCGTCGTTGGATCGGTTGATGAATTTCCCGGCTAAGGCACAGATACGGTCGAGTTCGTCTTTGAGGCGTGAGTTCTCAATTCTTAAGTGATGCTCTTCAAGAGAGATCTCGCCGAGAACGGCGGAGCCACCGCAGTGACCGCACATCGGATTCCTCATGGCTTCCCGTACAGACATGTTCTCCGCTCGGAGTCTATCGTTCTCTTGTCTTAATAAAGAGTTTTCATGGCGTTCAATTTGCGTCTACCGGGAAAAAAGGGAAAAGAATTTTATAATTACCAGAACAAATAAAAAGAAAGGAATTTTAAAAACACAATTCAAGAAAATGACGCTGAGGATGAAGATAACCTTCATTTGTGTACGGCGGTTTTGGAACCAGAACTTGACTTGACGAGAATCCAAGTTAAGCCGATGGCTAAGATGGAGCCGTTGCGTTTCATCGGGATGAGGACACTCCTTGAAAACCCTAAAATATCGAAGACGAAGGTTGATTAATAAATGGATGGAGTTAACTAATTTATTAATTAAATGGATTTGGGGATTTTATGGATATATTATTACGATTCGAGTTCTTGTATTTGCTGAGGAGTATGTCGGTGGTAACGTTTCTTCTTCTTTAAAGGTCTATCGGAAGCGTCTACGTCATCGTCGACGGAGAGTGCTTCGGCGTTATCACTTCCAGATCTGCTCTCTGGACTTCTCCGAGTAACACTCACCTCGAAACTCTCACCGATTCTACCCATTTCTCCACCGTTGTTTTCTACATTCGTTTGCTGCCGGAGAAACCAAAAAAAAAAGTTTGAGAAGAGACTAAAAAAAAAACCCACTAGAAATAATCAAATCCAGAGAAAGAGAAAGAAGTTATAAACGTACGAGGCCAAGAGAGAGACGGGGAGAAGAGAAGATGGATTTAACGAGACCACCGGACATCGCGGCGGCTGCGGAAGAGAAATGGTTTCCACCACCGACGGTTTCGCCGCCGGAGGATTTATCGTCGTCGTGATGAAGAAAACCGCCGAAATTCATTGATAAACCCAGAAAACGGATAAATGTTAATTCTTAAGATAAAATCCACAAATCTCTAAATTGTTTCTCTCTTATATTGAATCCGTAACGGATGAAAGTTTGTTGCTTCTGTGCATGTTTAAGAAGAAGAAGAAGACGAAAAGCGGTTTCAGATTTGTTCAGACGGAGAAAGAAGAGATGTGTAAATGTTCGAAGCCTTAAAATTTATAAACAGCCAAGAATAGTTTGGTTGACTCTTCACTCTCATCTTATTTTCTTTTCTTCCTGTTTTCTCTTTCACATCCTTATAAAAGTCCACTCGGAGCTTAAATTACGGTCTTGCCCTTCTCTCTGACCTTTATTCTGTGTATGTTTTATTATGACAAAAAACTTAAAAATACACGAACTCGGACGTTTAATACACGAACTATTTTGACATTCAAAAAAATACAAACAAACGTTGACATCTATTTTAATATTTAAATTATCAATCACTCTTTTTTTAATATCTAAAATATTAAATTTTGTATATTTTACAACATTTATATTTTGAAAATCTGATTTTGTTCTCGTTTATTTACCAAATTCGATTTATTTTATGAAAAAACAAAATTATAATTTAATTTTTATTATTTATTTATTTTAATTAAACAATTAAAAATAAAAAAAAAAACCAATTTCTCAGACAACTCAGCCCTCGTCGCCTCCGACGGATACGTTTCCTCTGATCAAAAATCAAAAACCAAATTCAGGAAACAACGAACAATTCACATCAACACTTGGGTTTAACGAGCAAGAGTTGCAAATTCGTTTGTGGATTCGAATCAATGGCACAAAATTTGCGTAAGAGAATTCAGAATCAAATAATAACATCAATACATTAGGATCTCAAGATTTAGTTTGGAACAAAGGGACTCTACACCGTAGTCCGAAGCAAAATCAAATAAAAGACACCAATGGATTCACTTCCCTTTCCTTCACCAAACCATCTCCCATTCCCATCTTGATCGGAAAACAGTCGATTCACCGGACCCAACTCGATGCTTGGAACTCTCTTATCTCGGGCTACGCGGGATCGGGCCAGTACGAAGACGCCATGGCTCTCTACTTTCAGATGGCTTAAAATCAGACCGCTTCAATTTCCCACGCGTCGTTAAGGCTTGTGGAGAAAAACGAAGATGTGGATTGATGAGAAAACCTGCATAAACTTTCTCGAGGGTTTCGAGCTGGAAGGGAATTTTCATCTGGCGCTTAGGCTTGGCGAGAGCGTCCTTGGATTTGGAATTGGAATTGGAATGATCAATCTTCTTCTTCTTCTTTTTACTACCATCAGCAACGCTCCTGATCTGATCTCCTCCATCAGAACTCATCTCCATGGAAGATTGATGAACAACAGAGAGAGACGACGATGAGGAAACCCAGAAACGGCCGGAGGAGAAGATTTTTTTCCCCCTTTCGATTACTAGTGTCTTCTTAGCTTGGAAAGTTCTGGACTTTAATCATTCAAGCATCAATTTGATAATGCGCTCTTCCACAATTCGATAAGGGAGAAGAACATCGAGACCAACGGAGGAGAAGTTTTTTTTTTTTTCTGTATTTTTAATTGTTTAATTAAAATAAATAAATAATAAAAACTAAAATTATTAGTTTTGTTTTTTTCTGATAAAATAGATCGAGGCAAAATCGGGGTTTCAAAATATAAATGTTGTAAAATACACGAAATTTAATAGTTTAGGTATTAAAAAAAGAGTGATTGATAGTTTGAGTATTAAAATGGATGCCAACGTTAGTCTGTATATTTTTATGGGTGTTAAAATAATTCGTGTATTAAACGTCCAGATTACATAGAATTTTTGTATTTTAAAGCTTTTTTCTCTTTCATTATGGAGCAGGATATGGTCCTCGAGCGAGGGTAAACTGTAATTATCAGCTTGTTATTTATTAATAAGAAAATTGTTCATTTCAATGACATCTTTTCCCTGCACAATTTTAATGGGTGAATTTAGAGCTGTCAATTTGAGTGTTTATCCGCGGGATCGGTGGGTTTTGACCCTCCGCGGGGCGTGTGTGGGTCAAGATTTTTTTAATTGCCAAAAAGCGGAGCGGGTGCAGGTCGAGTGTTTTCAAATACGGGGCGGGTGCGGGTCAGTATTTTTTTCCTGCGGGTCTCGCGGGTTACCCGCAATTTAAAAAAGAAAAAAAAATTATTTACTAAATACTATTAAAATGTTGAAATATTTTATAATATATATGTATAAACTAATTAATTATTTTGTTTATTTTTTCAAAAAATTGTGTATTTATGTTTTTTCATATGAAATTTATTTTATTAAATATATTTTTTACTAATTTTTTTTATTTAAATATTTACGGGTTATCCGCGGCTTCAAGCGGGGCGGGTGCGGGTCGAGACATTTTTATTAATGAGTCAAACGGGACGGGTCGAAGTGGGTCGAAAAACAAATGTAACCCATGCGGGGCGGGTTGGATCCGCTAGACAGTTCTAGGTGAATTACATAAAAAGTCATTTTTGTGACTTTTTGTTACTTATGACTATTGAGTCACTTATGACTATTGAGTCATTTATAATATATGGATGCAAAGTTGTAGATGAAAAGTTGTAGATGGTCAAGAATCTGAGTAAAATAATTATTATCCTACCTGATTTGTTTTCTATTTTTTTTTAAATGTGAAAGACATAAAACAATGAATGATAATTTTATTTTTCCTACATTTTAAGATCTATTTTACTATAGTTTTGATGTGAAACAATAAATCTTAGAAAAAAAAAATATATATAAACATATGAAATTCAGATTGATGTGGACATGAAAATGTGGATAATTATGTGTTGACAGATGTGAATCTCGTATTATTAGTGTGTAGTGTGGATGGTCATGTGTGGATATAGTTCTTGATATTTGCAAGTAAATTACTTGTAAGTGGGAAATGACTTTAAAAACTTATATGGTATTTGTAAACTCTTCACAATGTTAAGTTGTAATACAATCAATGAGAAAAAACAAACAAAATGATGAGAGAAACTATGACATATGAATCTAGCTAAGTAAAGTAATGTAAAAGTAAAATCGTTTTTGGTGGACAAAGACATTGTGGATGAGTTTTGATGGATACGATATTATGGACGTGTTCTAATATACCAAAAAGTAAAACTCGTTTGATACGATATCATGGACGTGTTCTAATATACCAAAAATCAGAAGCAATTGAAACCCATAAAAATTTGCTCCTCACCTGGAATCGCGGGGTCGCCGGGAAGCAAAAAGGGAAGAAGGAAAATCAGGGATCCTGGTTCTGGTGAAAATTAGGGTTTTGGAGTGAAGATGAACAAGGAAAAAGGCGATCGAGTTCGCGTTGAGAGAAGCGCGAGCGAAGAAGGCGATGAGATTGAGACGTTAAGGATAAGACTCGCTCAATTTTTTTTTTTGTCTGCTTTAATTTTATTTTCTCCAACTAAGAAGTAACATAAGGGCAAAATTGTCCATTCACTCCAAGAAAGTGACTGAAGAGTCACAAATGACTTATATTGTAAATTTGTAATTGATAAGTCCAAAAGTGACTTCTACCGTAATCACATTTACCAGAGATGTAATCTTTTGTTCAGGAAGTAAAAAATTGCTCATATTTTACATATGAAAAAAGAAAAGGACAAAAAAGGAACGGAAAAAGAGAAAGTAAAAGGTGGAAGATGGGCTGTAGTAAAGTGAGTGATTAATTACATGGCCCATATTCGATATTTAGTACTATAGAGTTATTGCGATATAACCTAAGATCAATAATTATTGAATGATTGGACAATAATGGACATAAAAAGCTGTCCCTCATTTGACATTTCTCATGTATGCTTATTCCCTCATTTGACATTTCTCATGTATGCTTACTCAAAATGTACAGAAACACAAAAGGCCGGCAGAAAGTATTATCCCTTTTCACCATGAAGTATAATATGTATTTAATTAAATGTCATCTTTTCTAGAAGATGTTCACTTGTTTAAATAAAAAAACTGAAATATAGAGAAGTGCTACTTACATTTAATTATATCGAGGGAAAACTCCAATGTACCAATAATTTGTTTGTTTTTGAAAAAAACTATAATTTGTTTAAGAAAACCTCTCCAAATTTTTGGAATTGCTACGATAAATATAGAAACCCCTTTTTTAAAAATACTATATGAAAGCTTTCAAGATATTTTGAAGAAAACAAAAATTATATTTTTGAGGATGTCCATCTAATAAATGTAATACAGTCCGTGAAAACATATTTCTCGAAACCTCGTAGAACTTGAGCATCCAATCAAATTTCATATATCCACAAACAACCTTTGAGGATTAAGAACAAAGAAAGTCCGTAACAACAAATATCTTGGTATCCAAATCAACGACCAAGAAATAGTCGTCCAGATGACAAGTACTAATAAAAATATGAAAATAGACAAATTATAACAATGAAAGGTAGTTATCACATGGTTAAATATCAAAAGCTATTGACATAATAAAAATCAAAAGTTCACACTTAACTACATGCAACATGTTGTTGACAAAAAATAAGAAAAGAAAAACAAAACATCTTGTGTTAGCTTAGCAGACGACAGCCATATTTACTTCGCTTTCAAACCAAAATTTTTCAACATGTTACTTCAAAACTTTCAAAATATAAGAATCAAAAGTCATCCAGTTAATATGTACTTGAACACAGTTAATAATGATATAATGATCCCGAGAACATCATATTAATTAACGGTTTTTTTAGAATATTATAACTGGATGACTTTGCTGGATAATTATCTGTTCATGGTGATAATTAGCCCTATGCATAATATTCGGATCCAAAAAAATAAACCGAAACCGATCCAAAAAAGAGGAACCGAAACCGATTAAATACCTGAACGGATCCTAGATTCCTATATCCGAAGAACCGAAATCGAACCTGAACCGAACCGAGAACCGAATGGATACCCAAAATACCCGAAATACAATTATATACCTAAAATGTTAATTATATTTAGATTTGATAACCCAAAATTACAATTATAAATTCGAAGATATGAGTTATTTTTATACCAAAATAATTGAGAGACCCAAAATAACCAAAATATACGAAGTTTTTAGTTATGTTTGTTAAGTTTTGACCAAATATTATTTAAATTTAATCAATTTTATTCAAATTTAACAAATTTTCATTTTATTTTTTATGATTTTTCGGATACCCAAAACCGAACCGAACCCGAATGGAACCGAAATTCTAAAATACCCGAACGGATCCTAGATTCCTATATCCAAAGAACCGAAAACCCGAATAATCCGAACCGAATCCGATCGGATATCCAAACGCCCAGGGCTAGTGACAATATCGTAATTTATTTGAAATTAATGTGTAGCCTATAAAATGAAAACCAAGTACATTGGATTTTGCCCTTATCGGGTTGGGATGCTAGCATTAGAGAAACTAATAACGTATATATAATAAAACCGATTCTAACTCAGCAATAAGTAACACAACAACATGGGCTAACTAATGGGCCGATAAAATTGGAAAACTAATCGATTGTTAACGTGGGCCAAGTAATGTCCAAAATTAATTCATTGATGCATATATATGACAAAAGCTAATCATCTCTATAATATTATTTAAGAAATATTTTTGAAAACGAATTTTGTTTTCTAAATTATTACATGAAATGCCATTACAAATAAGATAAAATAATTGAAATAAAAATGATATAATTGTCTTTTAAAATTATTAATTAGAATATGAAAAGTATTTATTTCCCATTAAAAAAGTTATTTACTATTTATTTTCTTAATTATTTTTAATACTATATATTTTAAAATAATAATCAATCTATATATATTCAAATAAAAAATCTATTCTAAATTCTGCTATATTTTTGTCCTATATTTTCACTATAATTTATTATATTTTATTTGAATATATATCAAAACAAACGTTAAAAATATTTTAAAATTTTTATAAAAAGTTAGACACAAATTTTTTTTTTTAAAAAAATTAATAGACTAACCACAAAAACTAGAGTCATTAAACGGTGCATATTAGAGTTATGTTTTCAAGATTATATGTTTTTACCGGTTAGTACGAATAATATTTTAATCCACTGCAAAACATGTTAAATAGACAAATTATTACGAATTGACAGTTTTATATATAATCATTAATTAGTCATATTGTAAAATTTAGATAAAAGCAATTTTTTAAAAATTTCAAAACAATTTCTTTAAAAAAAAAGAGAAATTACACTAGATGGCCAAGAAACATAGCGTAATTAGCTATATGACCAAACATTGTTTCACGCACTATTTCAATTTTTTTTAATACCAAACCATCCCTACTACTCTAGGTAAGCTATGTAGATATTGTGTCAGCGTAGGCAGATACTATCATTAATAAACCTAGAAACTACTGGCAAACGAAAGGCACCTTTTTGAACTCACCGTTTCGGTTATCCAAACATAAAGCGACCTTTTCATATTTTGTTTCTCAACGAGAGAAAACTTTCGGTTCAACACCATTCTCATAATCTACTTGCTTTTTCGAATCGACAGGAAAATATCTTCAAAGTCTTCCAGCAAATCCAACCCAATTCATTTTTTTCTCTTTTTAATCGCATTTCACAAACTAACCCTAACTTCAGTCTCCAGCAAATGACGACGACGGAACTACCGGATAGAATTTTCGCCTCCGAAGAAGAACCGGCTGTGAAAGAGTCAACTTGTATCACATAACCAAAACCATCAACAACATCCTCACTACTAAATTTTTCTTTCATTGTTTTAAGTGTTTCATTTTTTTTCTTATGTGTTGTTTGACTTTCGATTTCTTATTCATGTGTTTGTTTTTGTTCATTCTGACTCAAATCTGAACTTCTGATCGGAATTCGATGCCGGCTTGGTTTTACGCCGATCCAGTCACCTCGGCCTCGCCGCCGCCAATTCTTGCTTTGCCGTCTCCACCACCGTCCGGTAACAAAATCAGCCCGACAATTCTTGTTGTAATTGTGATTCTAGCTGTGTTGTTCTTCATTTATGGGCTTTTTCTATTTTTAATTGTTTTTGAAACTCGAGCCCGTCAATTTGCGGTCGTCACTGGTCTCCGATGTGGAATACCCAAAACCCAACGAGAAGAAGAAGACGAGTTGATGGGTGGGATAAGTATATCTTTAGTGGACAAAACAGTGACTTATTGGGTAATACTTTTGTTACCTTTGATATATAGAAATGTAGCCTAATATTTGTATTGGGGTCAAATATTTTAGATGTGACAAGTAAATCTTTAGTGGACCAAACGGTGAATTATCCGAGTAATATTTCGGTTGCCTTTGATATACTTCACTTTAACCTCCATCATTGGTCGGATCGATGAGCCAGTTATACAACGCAAAACATTAACCACTACATCAATATTTATCACAGTTAATATATACTTTACCATATCCAATATATAGTTTAGCAATCATTTATCTCATCCATACAACGGGTCACTTCTTGTTTTTCCTGCAACTTGACCTGAAAGGAATTACAGACAATTATTGTTTTACCGGATAATAATACTTTACTCAACTAATATAATGTTTAGCGGGGTAAACACAATATGTACTGTTATCACTAGTGTCGGCATGCTCATATTCGCAATTGTCGGTCTGAAACCCGTTGGATGCATGATTGTGTCCTCGTCATTACAATAGGATGGATAGATAACCACAATGTTAACAAAGTAACACGATTGTTAACCGATAACATTATTTTTATCGATAACGATATCAATTTTGACTGCTAACAATGAGGTTACCAATTTTGTATTGGAGTGTAATATATCAAGTTTTGGTAACTGATCAACAGTTAAAAGGATTACATATTTGCTAACAGATTCATTATACAAATAACAAATAGGTTGGATTGATAACAATAACGTTATCAAAGTAACAAATTATTTACCAGTGATGTGTAACAAGTAACATGTATAATAGTTGATAACAAATTATATATCAATAACATCTATTGTTACACGCTAACAAGGACACATTCATGTTTATGCTATATATATATATGCCATCATCGAATTTTCTCCGAATCGTCACTTCACCGTCACCATCTTTGAAACTATGAGTTTCATTGGATCTTCGTCGGATTTACTTCCTTCACCTTCAAAGCTTTTTCCGACATCGTCACCATCATCGAATTTATGTGTTTCGTCGGTCTTTCTCGGATTTTCTTCTTTCACCTTCAAGAGCTTAAACACAAACACCATCATCACCGCCATTACCATGGTCTTGGTAGATCTGATATGAGAGAGAGACGTGTGGTTGAGAGAGAACAAAATGGGTGGTCTACATTCATTGTCTCTTTGTTTGACAAGATAATATCTTCCCATACGAAAACTTAGCCCCCCTAACATCATAATTGTTTGCCATATTACGCAAAAAACAAGCTGATGTGGCGATAGTTATTGAGACTATTTTGGTCATTTCTGATGACCATCAAAACAGTCTTCAATGTTTTACGAGTTTCCCAATTTCAAATCCAATTCTGGTTTTTTACCCAATTCACTCAAAAAAAAATTACTAAGTGCGGGTTAAATCCTAATATATGCTGAAATGTTTACAATGCATGAGATAATGCTAATAATATCTTACATCTTTAAACTCAAATATGATTAAAACGTAACTATAATAAATTCATCTAAATTAATATGGAGCATATAAAATGAAAACACATATCAATAAATGTTCTAAATATTTCTCTCCAAATATTGGACCGACCTGTTCGGACCGAGATGACAAAAAAAAAAAAAAAAAAAAAAAAAAAAAAAAAAAAAAAAAACAAACAAGATTAACACATATACCCGATTCAGCAAAACAAAGCCTTTTCCAGATCCTGGATTTGAAGCCGCTCAGATTCAGAGTCAGAATCACTCTCCCTTTCCGATTCATATCTGAATCACGCTTGCTTCGGGCCGAAAGCAACAGAAGTTCTTCGTGGGACTAGAAATCGAACCATCAACATAAGGTTTCATCCTCCTCAGACGAAGAATTGGAGTTATTTTCTCTAGCGGACGGAATTTTGACGGGATCCTTGGGTTCATCCTCCTCAGACGAAGAATCGAAGGTCTGTTCTCAAAGTTACGATTCCGGTTCTTCTTCTTCTTCCTCCTCTCCAGCCGAAGTCTCACTTCTCCGCCATTAGAATTCTCAAAGTGCTTCGTAGTGACCTAGTGAAAAAGAGAGAAATTCGGAGCATTTGGGGAATAATTATTTGGTTATAATTTTTATATTGAAATACATCAAAACATGAGGTAAAAAACCCGTATTGTTTTTTACTTATGTTTTAGACACAAGAATACGATTAAAATCCATTCTAAATAAAATCTGATGAAATCAAGTGTTTTAGATTACTTAATCGAATAACATGGGATTTTAATCAAATACATAATTGAATAACACATGATTTCACCTTGATTTTTAATACATCCAAATCCATAAAAATACACGGTTCAATAACACCTCCTAAATACAAACAAAGAGAGGAGCCTAAAGGGCTCAAATGATGACATAATGAAAAAACCCAACACAGGCCCATAAACCAATTCCATATCGTATCATATTTGTCCTGAATCGATCTCATATCTGTTTCTAAATTCGAATCTTTCTCTGGCTATCGAAGCCCTATAAAAGAAAGCGTTTTAATGGTTACCAATTTTCCAGAACCGAAACAACCGGACGCCCATGGATAGACCTGAGCGTTCGGATACCTGTTCGGATCCTTTGGGTTTTCGGGTTTCGGTACCAGGGCTAAAAGTCCCATTTGGGTTTTTTTTCGGGTTGGGTTGGGTTCGGGTTTAGTAATTTTTTCAAGAACCGGTCAAAACCCGATAAACCGTCGGATACAAATTAGATCGGGTTCGGTTCGGATATTTTCGTACCTGAACTTGATCAAAATACCCGAAATAGAACCAAAGTACCCCTAAACCCGAAAAAAACTTAGTACCAAAACATTCAAATGAATTGAAATTTCAGATTCTATGTCTGTTTTTGAACCTAAAAGTGCAAACAAACAAATACCAAAAGTAAAACAAGTACATACAGTGAATTCAAACATTGAAAACAACATCTCCTAATTCAAACATTGAAAACCAAACCAAAAATAGTGAATGAAAAAGAGAAAAAACGAGAACAAGCAAGCATCATCAACTCCAAACTCCCAAACTTTGGTGTCCAAAGCATCATTATCTCCTAATTCCTTCATTTGACACCAGAAACATAAAAAAGAGAACAAGTTAGTGATGTTACATTGTAGCCGAGACTATCTAGTCTCAATGATGATAAATATGAAATTCTAACCCAAGAGAACAAGTTACCTTGTAAGTTCTCTTGTAGCCGAGAGTGACAAAGGGAGTTAGTCCTCTTGTATTATTGGGGTTTCAAACTCAGAAAAACAAAACAGATTATTAAACAAGTAAACAACAAAGAAGAAAATGTACCTTTCTCAAGCTTATCTTCGTATTCAACTTCAACAAGTATTTGTGCATTTGTAAGCACTCTTGATTCATACTGAATGTCTTGTTTCATCCACTGTTCTGTACACAACAAAACCTCAACCATATAGTGAGTTAGACAACTCCTATATGGGTCTAAAATCCTACCACTAGTGCTAAAAGCACTCTGAGATGCAACAGAGGAAACTTGCATTGCAAATACATCCCGAGCAATCTCTGCTAAAACTGGAAACTTGGCACTGTTGACCTTCCACCAAGAGAGTACATCGTACTCAACTCCCGGTATCATCTTAGGATTCTCAACACTTTCCTTCAAATATATTTCCAACTCATCGCTTGGGTCTTTAACTCCTATATCATTTAGCATCTCCTTGTACCTAATATCAATCCTTTGGTAACCCAAATCATCATTCACCAACTCCATTCTTTCAAGTGACTGCTCTTGAGTACACTGAGATGGTAAACTGAGATTGAGATGGTTGCACATTTGAACCTTTACCATATCTTCCATTGTACTCCTTAAACAAAGCACGCAAAACATCCATCACTGATTCATAAAACAACTTAGCCTCTGGAGTATCTTTCCCATACAGCTCGTCAAAACATATACCCGCAAATTGCATCTTTTTCCTAGGATCAAAAACAGTCGCTACTATCAACATCTTGTTGATGTTCTTCATGCCATCCCAATACTTATCAAACTTCTTTAACATTCAGTAGCCTTTTTCCTCAATTCAGAATCTGAATCATGACTAAGAAACATCAGATTTGTCGTTATGGTCACTATCTCACCATAACACTTGTATGAATTCAGAGAAGAAGAAGCTGAGACTACCAATGTAGAATTGTAGAAGATGATAAGGAACCTTGCTAACCTTTCAACCGCAACCCAATCTGAAAAATCAGGAGGTCCTGCCCTTTTTTTCCATTCTCAACCTCCAAGAAATAGTCGTTGTATAGCTTGTCTTCTGCCTCCATCTTCTCGAATGCTACCTTAAACTTAAGCACCCTTGTCAACATCAGATATGTTGAATTCCATCTAGTTTTGACATCCAATGGTAAACTAGCCTTTGTCATCTTACCAGAATCTACCTTAAACTCAAATGACTTCAACCTATTTGTAGAGGATCTAACATATGAGACAGCATTAGGGATGGCAGACACATTAGCATCTATTTAAGCCAATCCATCCTTCACATCAAGTTAATGATATGACCAGAGCATCTCATATGCATAAATTCCCCCTTTAACACGAAGGAATCATTGGAGACTAAGGAGAAATTACTTTCAAACCTCCTCATAGCTGAACTATTAGCTGTTGCATTGTCTACAGTTATGCAAAAGACCTTTTCTATTCCCCAATCAGCTAGGCATTCTAAAAGAACAGTTGAGATTGTCAGACCTTTGTGATCCGTGATGTAGTTAAACCCTATGATCAGCTTCTTTAACCTCCAAAATGCATCAATGTAATGCATTGTGACAACCATATAACTCGCACCTGTGAATAGCAACATCAAACAAATAACATTCTATATCAGAATCAAGTTATTATATATAAGAAACTACTAAGAAATAATCTAAGACGACTAAGCATTACCTGTTGTTTGAGCCACCCAAATATATGTTGTGAGTGATACTCTTTGCTTAGCTAAGAACCATTTCTTCAAAGCTGCCTTCTTCTGCACATACATCTCAACGATGTCTCTTGTTGCTGTCCTTCTTGAATGAGGCTTGTACATGTTTACCTTGATGTATATAAGAGAGTCAGAGACACAAAGAAGTTCATAAAGATACAGAGTAAAAAAGAGACAGAGATAAAATGTTTACCTTGTTGCAGAAGTGTTTCCAAGCCATACTTTCAATGAAAGACAATGGCAACTCCCCTAGCACAAGTATCTCATTCGATGTTTCTCTCCATATTGGCTCAGACACTTTTGCAATCTTCAGATTCCCTTCTTCATTAATTTGCGGCTGTATCTCAGCTTGACCTTCTAACCATGCCTTGTATTGCTTGCAAACTCCAATATGCTTATGCAGGTTTGAAGTCCCTGACTTTGTTGCACATGAAAAATCCTTTTGGCAATAAAGGCAGATACATTACCCCGATTCGCCTTTGTTCTTGTAAAGTGCACCCATACAGTAGACCTTGTGGGAAGTGTCTTCGTACTTTTATTTGCTTGCGAAGTAGCTCCACTTGCTGCAGGTGGTTCTTTTTGTTTGCCTCGACTCTCCGGAGTCTCAAACTCTTCTTGGTCATCTTCTACATGTGCACCTTTGTCTCTGTCAAAGTTATCTTGATTTGGAGATGATGATGAATCCATCTGAAAAGAAGAAGCATAGAAATAGACTAAGAGACTAAGCATTGACAGAGAGACCCTATACAAATCACACATATATGAAGAAGACAGATCATACATATACAAATCACACATAAAAATAAAAATGAAGAAGACAAAATTCATTCTGATTCTAGTTATCATTCTGAATTTCAAAGCACATTCTGAATTTTCTAGTTCTCATTCTAAATTTCAAAGTTTGAAGACCATAGCTAAGCATGAACATCAAATTAACAATTACACTGATATCAAACAATTATAGAGATGAGAGTAAAATCAAAACAAGCTAGTCGTTTTATCAGAGAAAATTGCAATCTGTTTCTGAGCAAAATCAAATAGAATGCTTCAAGAACAACACGTTTACCTCAACTATTTCAGATACATGAACATGAGTTCAAGAACATGAGAAGGGTCAATCCCGAGACCTGTCAAAGCATCGATCCCAAACATAAACAAAGACATGTAATTTCTCAACGAATCCTGTTTAGAGATGATAAACCCATTGGACTAGAAAAGAGAAAGCAAAGCAAAACAGCCACAAAGTTGAAATCGTGAAAACGTGAAAACACAAATTCTTACAAAGCAAAACAGCCACGAAATTGAACAAACACAGGAAGATTACCTGCGATCGATTCCTTGAAGTCTCAGATGGAGGAGACGGTGAGAATCGGCGATTTAGGGATTCCAGTTTGTGTAATCTAGGGAATTAGGGATATACGATATCGGATATAGGGTTGAGGGTTCCGCCGATTTCGACTTGAGTATGGGAAGTGGAAACGTTTATGGAAAGGCTTATGTATGATCGGGTATTTTCGGGTCTGAGTTCGGTTCTCGGGTATTACCCGATCCGAACCGATATCCGAAATAGCGTGACCATAGGCATTAGACCCCATTCGGGTTTTTGAAAGGAACCACACCAGATCCGAACCAGCTACTTCGGGTCGGGTTTGGGTTCGGGTTTCGGGTGCGGATTTTATGCCCAGACCTAAACGGAGTAGTGTGTCATGTCAGAATTGTAAAATATTGCAATTATTTTGAAGCTTTCAAATCTAAAATCAATTATTTGTGGGTAATAAATTTGACACATACCCTTGTGTTAATCTTTTTGTTTTTAACGCCCAGTGATATTTTATTATGAAAATAAAAATATTGAAGGGTTTACGACAATTAGAAAAAAATGATTCACCAATAGGGATCCGAAATAAAATAAAGACATTTTTTTGCGAATGTATGACTAACGATTCCGCAGATGAATGTTCCACTTTTGTTTTTGGGCTGATTAAATCTTCACTGAGATAATTTTCATAGAAATCCAAAAACATCTATCAACGTTTCAGACTGAATTGACCACGATTGCCAATATCTTTTTTTGCTCCAATAAAAGTCACCGAGATCATCGTTCCAAACAATCGATTAATTAGGAGTCTACATTCAACCTGCCTTCCGGAGTAACCGTGGTTTGCGACGAGAAACCCACTAACACTGAATAAATAACCATCAGCGATTGAAGCCGGGAAGAACCGTTGCCACCATCCGCTTGTACTGTCAATTACTTCTTCGAAACGGCTCAACTGAACCAAAGCTATTATCTTCCGAAATTCATTGAAAAAATCCCACGAAAAAACAATAAACAACTTTGCCAAATCTAAGGCTCTGCTTGGCGTTAGACTTTGAAAACTTTTTAAGCATTTAACAATGTTTAAAGTTTTTTTTTTTTCAAACAGACTTTTACTATTTTATTAATTTTAAAGTCTCAAAATCAAGACTTTTTTTTTTGTCATGATTTCTAAAAGTTACGTGAGGAGCTTTTACAAAAAAAAAAAAANTTAATTAATTAATTATTTTATTTTTTCTGTTTTCTTTTGAGATCCATTTCTTTAATTTTTTTTTCATTTTTTTTTTATAAAAATCTTTGAGAAATATCATAAAGTCTTGAATGCTTCTCTATTGAACAAATTTCATTTTGAACAAATTTTTTTTAATAATTACTATTATTAGTTCCTAATGATTGTTGTAGACCATAGTTTGTTATACAATGAAGAAAGATTCAAAGTAAAAAATCTTTGAAATATTCAAATACTATTATTAGAAGATCACTAGAAACGTTATAAATAGAATGACAAAGTGAATTTTTTTTTACACTTGCAAATCCAACAAATATCATACTATAATTTACATTTGTTATTTGTAAATTTTCATGCTTTTTTTTACGTGTATTCTATGCATGTTCATATGTAAAATCAAGTTGTATTAACTTATTTTTTTGTTCTTACAGAAATGGCATCATCATCAACATAGATGAAGTTTATTTATTTATAATAAACTTTCATGTAATTTATTTCTAGTTTTTTTGTATTTTTTGTCAACAAATTTTTGTATTGATTGCTTATGCCAATATAAATATTTTTTTTAATAATTTAAATCCGGCGTAAACTATATTTTTTACAAAAAAAAATTATCTGTAATTTTTAAAGTAACAGTCAGTTTCTACAGCTTTTATTACCAAACAGACTTTTATCAATTTTTTAAGTAACAGCTACAGCTTTAACAGCTACAAGTTTTTAAAGCCAAAAGTCTACATGCAAAGCCAAAAGTAACAACTCTTACCAAGCATGCCCTAAATTAAATTGGAAAAAATTACATAAATCAAAAGAAAAGTAATAAAAGAAACCAACCAAGCCGATGTCGGAGCTATAGAAACCTCCGGCCATCGGCCTGGATCCACATAGAAAAATCTCTTCTATTTTTTTCTCTCGTTTGACGGCTAGGGTTTTGATTAAAAAAAATTATTTCTTTTTGTGTTTCCCTTAATCTAGAAAAACAAATTCGGACAATTTTTTTTAGAAAATTTCCTCGCTTCTCCTAGACATGGAAATGTCAAAAATTAACGATTCACAATTCCAGTTCACTAGTCTCAATAGACACATCAAACTTAAAAAGAAAAGCTAGGAAAAATGGCCAAATAGATCCAATACCATAGGTCTCAATTTCGACGAAAGATGACGACTTTTTAAGATCCAAGTACCATCTAAGAGAGTTTCAAAGGTATTAAGAAGTAAAGACTATGAGTTTAATAAAAACTATATTATAATCCGTGCGTCCGCACATGAATTTTTTTTTTTTTTTTATGAAACTTTGTAATATAATTAGTGTTTATTTTTGTGTTTAGATGTATTTTGTTTTTGTAGATTTAATTTTTGTAATATGATTTTTGTTTTTGTAAATTTTTTTTTGTTATGAAACTTTGTAATATAATTTATCGTTTTTATAATCGAATAAACTGCTTTACTCACTTCATTTGTCCAGGCGGTGCAACACCAGCTTCTTTCGTTGTTGGTCTCCGCCTGCAACTGAAAATGACATATACTGATATTTTAAACATAATTATAACAAAAAGCAACATTCATGAACAACGATTGGAGTCAGAGTTTTTAAGTTTTGAAATTAGTAGTAATTTCAATTCACATGGAACTGCTATTCATATTTGGATGGATTGAGACTTGAAACAGCATGCAACATATAACAAAACCATTAGAATCTATTATGAAAGTAGTAATATTCGTTTGAAAGAGTAATCGATCTTTGAATGTAATTTGTGGTGTGAGATTGGCCAAAGGAATTTGCAATATTTATAGGAGAAGAAGACTAAATTATAGGGTTTGCGATATTTTAGTTTTGAATATAATAATTGATCATAATCACCAACAAAATCTTTCCTATAGTTGAAAAAAATTCTAAAATTAAGAAATTGATAGAGATTTGTGATTAATTAGATTAGTTAATATATTGTAAATAATATATTTAGGAACAGAAATTTATTGATAAGTTCCAAAAAAAAATATCTAAAGATTTGCATCTAAGTAAGTTACAAAGAATTTAATTCGGATATCCTTTAATTTTAAAAAGAACATAATTTGGATTTCAAGTTGTAGAAATAATTTAATTCGTATTTCTAAATCGTAACAAATCGTGTGGAGAATATTTTATTTATAATTTTTGCTTGATGATCAAATCGTTTATGTAAGCTAATCATCATAGCTTCATCTATGGTTACTAATTATATGTGGGATTTTTTGGAGAATATTTCATTTATAAATAATTTATTTGTTGATCACATTTTCCATATATATATATATATATATA
>PKMM01028610.1:645267-725110 GCA_002933915.1 Eutrema heterophyllum | reverse complement strand
ATTCATATATATTCAAAAAAAAAATTTATTCGAAATCTTGCTATACTTTCACTATAATTTATTATATTTTATTTGAATATATATGAAAATAAAAGTTGAAAATATTTTTCTAATTTTATAAAAAGTTAGACACAAGAAAATTGATTTTTTTTAAGAGTTCGTGAATTATCCACAAAACTAGAGTCATTATACTGTGCATATTAGATTTATGTTTTCAAGATTATATGTTTTTTGGGTTAGCCCGAATAATATTTTAGTCATGAGCAAAACGGATTAAATAGACAAATTATTCCATTTGACAACTCTATCTATAATCATGCGTTAGACATATTATATAATTCAAATAAAAGCAATTTTTCTTAAATTTCAAAACAATTTCTTTAAAAAAAATTACTACGCGCTATAATTATCGCGGATTAAGTCCTAGTATAATAACAAATGAGTGGATGGATGAACATATATAAAATTGTACGTTACATGTCGATTAACTGATCAATTAATCCCGATACTATTATTTGAGAAGCATTTCTAGGAGAATAACATTAAATATGTAGAATACTACTTAGAATGCCATTACAAAACATCTAAAAGAATTATATTAGGAAATGATATAATTGTCAATTGAATTAATTGAAGAGTGTATCTAATTAAAAAAATATTCTCATACCAAACAAAATCTTTTAATATTTTTTAAAATGGAAATATACCTTTTAAATTTTTAATTCAATATTTAGTACTTTTGTTAGAAAAAAAATATTCGTTTTTATCATTAAATTGATGAAATAATACAAATATAAATGTTATTTTATCACTAAGAAAATATAAAACTAAATATTTATTATTAGTTGGGTTTTTTTTTTCTTCAAATGGTGAAATCAAAATAAGTATAAATGTAATTTTTAAAATTTTCGAAATTATTTTTAATTCATCTTATATTAAATTAAGTATTGATATATAAATTTTGTTCTATTGATAAAATCAAAACAATTATAAATGTTATTTTAACATTAGTAAGAAAATATAACATTTAGTTATTTATATTAATTGAGATGCAAAATATAACCTAATCTTAGATTTATAAAAACTAATCATAATTACATAGAAGATATCTTAAGAAAATATTTTACGGTGAATGTAAATCTTTTCAAAATATTTTGAAATTAAACGCTTCAATAAAAAAATTTCAACTACAATATAACATATTTTAGTTTGATCAAATATGTTTCTAATGGTATACAAAATAAATCATGCTTCAATTTTTTTATAATTTAAATATTAATTTAAATTACTTTATAATATTCATATGCATTATGAGACACCAAATATTTTATAACATGACAAACATAATATTTTTTATTCTAAAAAAATAGTGATTTGCAGTCGGTACGAATTGATATGGTGATCCAATCACCGAAAAAACTTGATGATTCACATTTCGATACGGTTTCAAAAACATAACGTGAATGCGGTCCAATTTAGAGTCACTTAGATCAAGTAATTGCAAAGATCAAATCGCAACAAGTGGTATCAGAGCTCAAGGTTGAGCAGATCAGTGACTAAACGATACTAAGAACACAGCTCAACATCAAGCAGGATCCAGTCAAGATAAGGACATATCAAGAACCAAGCAGTTGAAGATAGGGTTCGAAACTTATCTGATTACTTGCGCATGTTTGCATCGAATCAGTCAAGTCTTATGTTTCCGAGGGTGAGTAGGTGAAGTGTTCCAATCTTCTGTGAAAGGATCTGCTCATCAACAACATGTGTCCTGCAAGATCAAAGACAGAAGGAGACACAGCAAAATGGAAATGGCACCAAAAATCGATGTTGAGAAGTTTGATGGACATATGGACTTTGGACTGTGGAAGTTCAAGGTTCTGAGCCAGTTGGAGTTGCTGAAGTTAGATGGGGTTCTAACAGGGTTCTAACTGAGGAGTGGGAAGTTCAAAGCAACAAGGGTAAAGAGTTGGAAGGTGAGGGTGCTAAGCCGGATCCTTCAAGGTTAGAGAAGGACAAGAAGTGCAAGAATCTGATATGCATGTGCCTGTCAAATATGACCTTGAGGAAGGTCATGAAGGAGCCAACAACTTATGTAGTATGGAGAGCACTTGGGAAGGATTATCAGACCAAAGCGTACCTAAAGCAACATTTTGCTGCCTACAGAATGGGGAAAGGAAAAAGGAAAAGCATTGATGAAAATCTTAATGATTTTCTCAAGATTGTTGATGATCTAAGCAGTTTGAATATCACCATATCAGATGAAGATCAGGCCATTCAGGTCTTGACAGGTCTCCCACCCAAGTATGAACAGTTAGTGCATACACTAAAGTATGGCAGTAGGGAAGATACCTTGACTTTGAGTGATGTTACTTCAAGTGCCTATGCTAAAGAGGTGGAGCTAAGACATAAAGGTTTACTTGGTAAACAAAGGGCTGAAGGTGACAGCTTATATGTTGTTGTACGTGGAAGGACTGAGAAAAGGAATGATTATTCTAGAAAAGGGAAGTCCAAAGGGAAACACAAATCCAAGTCAAAGAACAAAGGTAAGAACAAGGACAAGGGATGCTTCATATGTGGCAAAGAATGTCATTGGAACTCATCTTTGCCACATATGAAGCATTCTTTGTCTTTGTTTTTAGAGCATCTCCAATGTATTGCTCTATTTTTTTTTCCAAAATGGAACAATTCTAAAATGGAGTTGAGTTTTACTCCAATGCCACTCCATTTTGGAGTTAAAAATGGAACCATGAACAAAAAAATGGAGTTGGCTCCATATTTGGAGCCAAGTATTAAAAACTCCATTTTTTGCTCCAAAATGGAGTTGGATTGAAGAAGAATTGATTCCAAAATGGAGTTTGGAGCCAAAAATGAAATTGGGTTGGAGATGCCCTAACATTCGAATACAAAAACAATAAAATACTCCTGTGGTAATTAATTATCACGTGTAGTTTCATAAATTCAACGTAAAAGTACTCACTCGCTTAAGATGAATGCTCATATATATCATATGTGACGTTTGAATTTTTTGTTTGATCGAATATTATAGTCAAAACAAAAATTATTCAGCATCAATTAATCTCTATGTTTTGGGTAATTAAGAATTTAGACCTGTGAAAAGTTATACTATAATTTCCCCCTATCTCGACTACACTCGCTCAAGAAATGGCAGTGGTGCGGATGGACACGTGTCAAATGATTTCTTTTTGTCGCAACTCTTCTTTCCTCTGTTAAAAGTTGTAAGAAATAACTGTTCAAAAAATTCTTAATCCGCATGCTTATGCAAATTAACGCACACACATATATGATCATATATATACACAAATTATGATACATATATATATATATATTGTATAGCTCCTATCTCAGAAAGTCCACTTACTGTGTCATTTGTGTATATAAAGAACCTCTCTAGAGACAATGGAGAAGCTAGCCCTTTAAATCGGCACACACACGTACAAATATTATATAATACGTTGTAATACTTAATAGTTGGTTTGGTATCTAATGTCATGTTCAGCTTTTGAAAAGGGATCTAAGAATGTCGAGAAGATAAAATAAATAATAACATACCAATTTTGAAGATCTTTGCCGTGGAAGAAGTTATGTGATCGGAGGAAGAAGATTTTTGAAAAAAAAGCAAATGTGTACCATGCATTGTTTGCTTTTTCTTTTCTTTTTTCACTGTCAACATTTATTATGAATTGTTTTTTTGTTTGTTAAAAGGGTATTTATTATGAATTGTTTTGTTAACCGAATTGTTTAGGAGATATCCAACTCAACTCTATTTTTGATTCAAAACTCCATTTTTGAGTCATATTTTCTCCAATCATACTCCATTTTTTTTATTGTTCTATTGAAGTGGTATTGGAGTAAAATCCAACTCTATTTTGGAGTTGCTCTATTTTAAAACAATACATTAGAAATGCTCTTACACAACCTAATATAGAGATTAGTACTTAATTAGATACTCTATCCGTATCTTAACAATAGATGTTTTAGAGTAAAAAAATGTTTCACATCTTTTGTATATTATATAAAAAATATAAGATTTTTTATGCTATCCCTATTAGTTAGATAAAAATAAATGAAATAACTAAAATCAACTTTTAAAATAAAAGTATATAAATGTTGTAGTTTTTTAAATATGCGTGCAAAGATTAAATCAAATAGCTTTATGAAACGGATAAAATGTGAACTATGTGGTTTTTAGCTTATAATTTATCGACGTAGATACTAAGCATTTCATAATAATATATGTCTCAGTATATTTTTTATCTTATAGAGCACAAGTAGAGACTAGAGAGAAACACTCTCCTTGTGACACGTACTTTTTGCTGATGTGTGAAAACCTCAAATTTTCGCTATTTTACTTTTTATTTTCACTAAGAAAACAATTTTTTTTATTTTTTTTTGTCAACAGAATTTCATTAAAAGAAACCCAGTAACATGGGCTTTACGATGGCTTCGAAGCCCAACAACTCTTGTATTACAAAGTAAAAGCCCAATAATTTTACTGAATGATGAACATAACGATGAGCCCAATCTCTGACACGTGTTCAGCAAAGAGTCGAAGGAGAAGGAGCGCCGCCGACTGAACCGCCGGCGCAAAGCTCCACCAGAACCGAGAATCCGATGAAATCCGATAAGCCTCCCCACAGGATGACTTACTCACGGATTATTTACAATTTCACTATAATCCGGTTATGTTTCAGTTGTTTTAATTTTGTTAGTTGGTACGATAATTGGTACAACCACTTCCTTTTGCGATTTGGGGAAAGAAGAATCAATTAGAAAACAATTATCCTTTTCATCTTTATCTCTCCTCTCTCATCTTCTCTGTCCTCACGGTTTCACATCCTCCGTTGAAATCCATCGAATCTGGGTCGTCTTCTTCGAAAACCACACTTCATGCATCTTTCGCAGATTATAACCGAAGCTAATTGGCCGGAACCGGAACAGAAGAGCAGAAAAAACCTCGAAAGATCGGGAAAGCAGACTCTTTATTGGAACACTTTTCGATCATAGAAAAGCTCCAATTCTACTGAATCCACTCCAAATCAACCAAAGTTAATCGGCCAAAACAATCCTTCCTCCAAAATAGAAACTTTACTCCATAACCATAATAAAGGTTGACTCTCTCTTGAAAGAAGAATCGAGCTTTTCTAATCTGAGAACGACATACAATCATTATATCAATTATTATCATAAATCACATAATCAAATTTAAGTTGCACATATACACAAACCTCTTTCAATTTTTCAAATAAATAAATTTAAAAGTGATTATTATATAAAACATGAATATTATTTGATTTTTGATATATCAAATGAAAAATTGAGAAGAGAGAATTTAAAAAAACCTCCAACTATTTACTTAATAAAAAAAAAGAACTACATTCATCTAAAAATTTTTAGTACCTTTATGAAAAATAGATTTTTTTTAATAGATATTCTTAATATTCAATCCTCTATCCCATTATATCTTTTGAAATGATCTAGCAAAAAAAAATGATATAAAAATTGGTCATCATTTCAAAACAACATGATTTTTATCAAATATTTATAAAAAAACTAAGTATAAGTCTTCTTTACGCATGTGCTACTAATTTTAAAATTAATGATGAAAAATAATCAAAATTTCGATTGAGTTAGGGAAAATTTTCAATTTCAAAATGTCAATTCTATATTTTCATAACTATTAATACTACGCTCAATAATTTTTTTGCTAAACAGTTAATATAACACTCAATAATTTATAAATAGTGTAATATATAATTCGTCATGTTCACTCAACAAGTAATATAATTAGTAATTTAACACTCAATAATTTATGAATTTTATTCAATTATTGAGTGTTCACTCCTCTTTTTTGGAATATTTTTATTTAGTTTGTATTCGAATTTGTGGATTGTTTTATTTATTTATTCTAAAATTCTTATATATTTATAAATGATTCGTTTTTGCTACTATAATCTAAAATTACTAATGAGTTAAGAGAATCGTGTAATATTTATAGATAATCAATACTGATATACATAATCATTCGGTTTAATCGTTATTATAACACTATGTTTAGTTAGAATAATTAGACAATTGATTATAATGTCAATTTTAGATCATAGGATCGTTTTCATTTTTAAATGTAGAGAACAGCATGCCCGGGCACCTGGTTAAGAGTATATGAGCAATTATTCCGATAAATAATAAAGTACATAAATGGGCCAAATTATTAATAGTAAAGCCCGATAGTAACTAAATCGACCCACCCGATAAGACGACCCGGATCGTTTTGATATCCAGGCCAGAGTCGGAGCACTAAGAAGCTTTTAGCTTGAGCTTCTCTTCTGGCTTGAAAACAAAGAAAACCCCACTCTCCGATCCTGCTTAAAACGCACCTCAAGGAAGAAAGAAAGAGAAGTAGAAGCAGAAAGAATCAACAAAAATGAGTAGCATTGGTACGGGATACGACCACTCTGTCACGACCTTCTCTCCCGATGGCCGTGTTTTCCAGATCGAGTACGCCGCAAAAGCTGTCGACAACAGTGGGTTAGTGTTACTTCTCTCAATTCTTCCTTCTGTCTTTTGTTTAGATCGGATTTTTCTTTTGAGCTTTGATATTTCGCTATAGAAATCCATCCTCGTTTACGAAATTAGGGTTTTTAAGCTCGGCTTTCCCTTTTTTTTCTCTCTCTCTTTTGCAGAACTGTTGTTGGAATCAAGTGCAAGGACGGGATTGTAATGGTTTGATTCTCATCTTCACTCTTTAATTTTTATCCTACTTTCACTTTCTTCAGCGAGCGTAATAGTGGATTTGCTTAGACTTGGATCATACCTGGAACAATGATAGATGAGATTTCTTTGATTTAATCTCCAAATTCAGTTTAAATGAAGTGTTTTTTCTTTCCTTTGATTTCTTGTGTCCATGTTTGTTATCAGATTCGTAGCTTTAGTTTTACATAAACCCTTGGAAATATTGAAAGACCTCTCTATTTTTTTGACTGAAGATGTTGATCCCTAAGTTCCATTATCGTTTCTACATTTTGAGAATCTTTTGTTACCTTTGGGTTTCTGAGTTTTAATCAGATTTGATAAAGGAATGGCCTTTACTAAGTGTTTATCTTTTGGTGGTTTTAGGGTGTGGAGAAACTTATTGCGTCAAAGATGATGCTACCGGGATCCAACCGGAGAATCCATTCTGTTCATCGTCATGCTGGCATGGTATGCACCTAACCTATATGAAATTAGCTTCTATAAGAATATGTCATCGTTACTCCTGTTATCGCTGTGTATTGTCATGTCAGGCTGTTGCTGGGCTTGCAGCTGATGGGAGGCAAATCGTTGCGCGGGCTGAATCTGAAGCGAGGAGTTATGAGAGGTATTCGATGAAAGCGCCAGATTGATCTTATTAGCTTCTGCTGTTAAAGTTGCTTCTTAGATTTAGTACTATGAAAGTACTGTTAAATTTAGGAACTCTTTTCTCTGCACTTTGTTAGATCGGATCTCTAAATTTATATATGTTCTCTTTTCGTCCTGCATCTCTTTGCATAATTAAACTTTTCATGATTGTGCAACTAACTCGACTCTCACTTTTTATAATTTAGTGTTTATGGTGATGCTGTACCTGTGTGAAGGAACTTTCAGAGCGTGTTGCAAGTTACGTACATCTATGTATTGGCTCAGGTTTGCGCAATATATCCACCTCTTTGATAATCACCTAAAGAGTTTTGCTACTTGAATGGATTATAAGAAAATGATTTTAAATTTTGAAGGCCTTTTGGCTGTGGGGTCATTCTTGGAGGCTATGATAAAGATGGACCCCAATTGTACATGATTGAACCATCAGGCATATCATACGTAAGTCTTTTGTCTGCTCGTCGATATTTCATTTTGAATAGAGATGTGTCTTTACGTTTTTAAATTTTACGTCTATCGTTATATGGATTCTTTTCCTGTGCAGAGATATTTTGGTGCCGCTATTGGCAAAGGAAAACAAGCTGCTAAAACGTAAGCTACTGTGTAAATGTTTTTGGTATAATCATAGTTAGCTCTATGGTTCTCTTGTAGTGGATATGTGTCGTTACTTAGGTATCCGTAGGAGCACTAGGATTGATCAATTCAACTTGTCTAAAGCAGATTCTAACTAACTTCACAATTAATCAGACAAATATATAGAGAAAACATGAAGTATCATTGTAGCTTTTATGGTTGATGGGATTGATGATTCTGATTCATTGAATGAATGGACTAAGAACCTTACAACAAATCTTTCTAGAGCCGAGGAAGTTGAATGAATGATCTTCTGGAAGAAGCAAAGACGGCAGCTAAAACTGCGCTCGAGTAGATGGATGCTGACTAGAGCCGAGGAAGTTGTTAAATTAGATCTGTCTAATGCATCGTTTGGTGTTTCTTTTGTAAACTTTGAATGTTTCATGAACCTTTCGACTCTTTTTATCTTATTGCTATCAACAGTTGCTTCAATAACTCTCAAAGGGACAAATATTGCAGTTTCTCATGAACTTTTTTTTGAGATTTAAATCATCGAGGTTGAAAATGTGAACCATCAATGTTTCTGTTAACAAAATAAATTCAATGACAATTCTGTCAATAATAAATTTATATAGAAATGATATTTTGAATAAAATTTCATTTGTGTGTCCCTAAGATTTATAATGGGTAGCTAATTCAATCAATAGCACAGAAAAATAGAAATTTAAAATATAATAAGGGACAAATTTAAAAACCAAAAAAATGCAAAGTTAATAATATTTTGCAGTTTTAAATTAGTTTTTTTTACAGAATCTACATCTACATTAGTAATTTATATCATTGAGAGAGAAGAAAAAAAAACTATGAAGATTTGTTAGATTATTTTTTGTGTTAGCATTTATATATTTGGTTTCTTCATGTCAATTAGATAGTTTTTACTTTACATTATATAATTTGTTTTCATAACATAGCAGTTACTAAATTCTTAAAACTATTTTCTACTTTTGTTCTCATTTTTTAAAATTATGGTTTTTTATCTAAATATAATTTTCCTTTGTGTGATATAGGATTTTCCAAATTGTCAATCAATTCTTTTTAAAGTTAAGATTTTATTAAATTAAATATTTACGAAAATAGTATAAGCATATATCAAAGCATCGGTGCATATGATATTTCATAATGTTAAATTTATTTTAATTTATTAAATATTATACTGCTCAAAACAACAACAACAACAGCAACAAAATATTACCTATTTGTTGTAATATTGACGAACGAGACTGAGAACCCGAGGTTTCTAATAATGAGATCCCGGTTGACGTCGGGATTCCTGCTGCGGCCGATGTTCAAGCTTCAACCGGGGGTTAAGTCGGTCAAGAGGAGGAGGCTAAGGCTAAGGCTGAAGAGGAGGCTGCTAGGTCGGCCGAAAAGAAAAGGAAGAGAGCCGAGAAAAAAGCTGAGAAGAAAAGGAAGGCCGAGAAGATGGCCTCAGACGTTCCGCTTTCTTCGGTGGCTCAGGACGGCAATGTTACGATCTCTGTTTCTGATCCGGAAACAACTCAAGTCGACAATGATGACCCAAAGCGTAAGAAAAGGAAAAGAGAAGACGCCAAAGACCACTCGTGGACCTTTCGCCACGGGAAACCAAGTGAGCCCTTCTTATCTGACCCCTCATCATGCTCTGAACTCTTCAACATGATCGGAAGTGGTACCACCAGCAAACTCCCATCTCCTGACGTTAATCGTCAGTTCGGCTTTCAATTGGCTTTGGGCGATACCGTCGTGGTTTAACGTTTTTTATTTTGTTCTTGCAGTTGGCTGGTTCGATTAACCGCATGGCTGGGGCGTATGATCGTACGTTGTTGAATACGCATCAGGCCGGTCAGGACGAGATCATCAAGGTCGAAGCGGAGCTTAAAGCGGAAGCGGCTAAGTCTCACTCTTGCTGGAGAGATCGAGAATCTGAGAGACGAGCTGGAGTAGGCTCAAGGAGATCTCGAGGCAGAAGTGGCCAAGTCCAAGGATCTTGCCAAGTCAAACCAGACTCTGAGATCGTCCTGCGATAATTTATCTGCCAAGGTTGCCGAACTCAAGGCCCACACAGGCGGTCTTCTTAAGGAGAAAGATGCACTGATCGCGGAAAGAGACGAGATGATCCCGAAGGGAGCTTTTGGAGCTTTTGGTTTGTGTTGGTTAGGTTTTAAACCAATTAAATTATGGTTTGATTTCGGTTTAGCTATTTTGGTTTTGTTTGGTTTGGTTGGGAGAAAGGTATATATCTAGAATTATACTGCCGTCCCCAGAGGCAATGCACTTGGAGGATTTCTTGTTCTGAAGTGGGCCTGGGCAAGATGGAATGAGAGGAACGAGAGAAGTGAGAAAAAGGAGACGGATGATGATGATCAACCTTCTAATGAGATAGTTAGAAACTAAAAAATATAACTTAGCTCGTGAAGACCCTTCCTTGCTCAAAAATGGAGCGCTTTAATAATAACTAGCCATTTAAATTTTTGAGTTGGTCATTGGTTCATGGCTCTATATGGGATAATATAAGTTTTTTCTTTTGCATTGCCTCTAATAGAAGTCAGATATACATTAAAGGAACGAACTTTTGCTTAAATTCAACTTCAAAGATCCATACTTAAAAACTCAAGTCATCAGCAAACAAGCTTTACTAGCTCAAAAATCATCCAAAATTCATAGAAATACGAAAGAAGAAACTAAAAGAAAAGATGTGGCTGAGAGAGTGGAGTCATCTTCTTCAAATCAATCACCCTTTTTCCTGAAAAAGCATCCATCAGTGAGCCTTGCCTTTTCCTCCTGTGGGTTGGCACAGCACAGTCTGGCACAAGGGGATGACAACTCAGCGTTTTTGTGATTTCACAAGTTAACACCTCATCAAAAAATCAAAAATGAAAGACCAATAAGAACATTTTAAGTTTACACATCAGTTTCTATCAAAATTTTGACTCATTTCCAATAAGAATTTAAGACTAATGAAAAAACCACCACACGTAATATGTGACTTGCATTTAATAAACACAATTTAAAACCATAGAAAATTGAACGTCGCTGCAATAAGACGTGGGGAAAATACAAAGAGTGCAATCAAATCCCTTTTAAGTAGAGCATTATTCTTCGCCGCATGAGTAATGAGTAGTGGTTTCTCTCTCTCTTAGTTTGGAGTTGGAGAGATCAATCGAAGATTCCAAAGTATTTTATTTTTTCCCATGTCTATGTACAGTGTTGAGTTCATCTTGGATCAACGGCGGTGCTTCGACGCCTCAATTAAGTCTCGATGAGGATTGTAAACATGAGTCATGTTACATGACGTACGTAGTTAGTGATCTTTTACTGCCACAAATTTACTTTGTGTGACTTTGTTATAATTAAGTAACTTATAACTAAGAAGATATTTACGTACTTAAATTTGAATACACTGAAAATGCAAGAGCTATATTAATACATGAATTGAAACACAATATAACACAAGATTTATCTATAAGAATGTATTAATAGGAAATCTGTTAAATAACCATACAAGTTCAACCTAACACGATTTTAGACCAAACTCAAGACACACCTTGATTTGTCTAACTAGTTTTACACGTTCAAGGATCTATACTTGATCCATGAATCTCATAGACGAACCTCTTAGCACCTTAGATTTGGTCTCCTACAAGATAACCAAAACCCTATTACTAAGAACTCTCTCTCATGTTGTGTTGAACACTTACAATGCTTCAACACCCCTATTTATACACAATATGCACATGGCTAACCCTAGACTATACTCGCATTGGGGATAAAGCCAAATCTCCAAGCATATGTAATATTTCCTTTTTCTTCTCCTAAGAATAAGGAATCTTCACATATTGCAATATCTTCTCCAAGATGCTCGTCCAGTTCAGCTACCCCTCTTGGCACGTCTTTGGAAGCTTCTAGAAATCCAATCCAGCCCACGATAAGGCTTCACGTTGTCCAATGTCTCGAGCTGCTCGCATGTATCACTTCATGTACTACTTCTCAACTAGTACATCGACTGCTTCAGAACAGCTGCATCTTCAATCTCCTTCCAAACAGATGATTCAATGCATTTGTACCTTGTCTTGTTCCCACGACTATGATAGCTTTTCTCAACTCAGTCATCACAACACCAACAATCTCCCCCTTGATGATTGAGTTGTAGAAAACTGATCTTCAAACTCCCCCTTAATCTTAGATCACCTTCGAACAGTTCCAGATCTTGATAGCTCTCCTCGGGATCACACTTGTTTATATTACATACAAGTGACCGCTCTTATACCAATTGAAAACGCAAGAGCTATACTGATACAGGAATTGGAACACAATATAAGACAAGATTTCTCTATAAGAATGTATTACTAGAAAATCTGTTAAGTAACCATACAAGTTCAACCTAACACGATTTTAGACCAAGCTCAAGACACATCTTGACTTGTCTAACTAGCATTACACGTTCAAGGATTTATACTTGATCCATGAATCTCATAGACGAACCTCTTAGAACCTTAGCTTTGGTCTCCTATAAGATAACCAAAACCCTTTTACTAAGAATTCTCTCTCATGTTGTGTTGAACACTTACAATGCTTCAACACCCCTATTTATACACAATAGACACGTGGTTAACCCTAAACTATACTCGCATTGGTGATAAAGCCAAATATAGTCTTTCGTAAGCTTCATGTAATGGAAACGCAAGAAAGAAAAACCGCTTCTTTTTCTGCACCAACCACAACAACATACCAATACGGGGAAGGACATTTCAGAAAGATAGCTTCAAATGTAGCTGCTTACATCAACATGGTTTCTGACACACTTGTTAACACCATTCCTAAGGCTGTTGTTCATTTCCAAGTCAGACAAGCAAAACTAGCTTTGCTCAATTACTTCTACACACAGATCAGTCAGAGTCAGGTATGTCTCTTTCTCTGGTTAGTCAGTTCGGTTTTGGTTTGGTTTTGAGAATTGGGTCGGGTCGGGTCTTTTCGCAGGGGAAACAGTTGGGACAGTTGCTAGACGAGAACCCACTAGGGGTGGGCATTCGGTTAATTGGTTCGGTTCGATTCAGGTTTTGGTTTTTGGGTTTTTGGTTTTAAAGTATTAGGTCCCATTCGGGATTAGATTCTATTTCGGTTCGGTTTGGTTCGGTTTTTGGTTTTTCGGGTTTTATAAATAATAACCGAATTAGAATCACTTTTGTGTAATTTCGATTATTTCAGATAATAGAGTTAATTTTAAATAAGAATAAAAAGTTTGACGATTGTGAAAAAATATTTAACAAAAAAAGAAGAAGAAACATTTTCTAGATTATTACGGTTGTTAAAATCATCTCCAAAATCATAGTTTTGCCTCTCTTTTTTTCACTTCCAACTCGACAAAAAAAAAAAAAAAATCAATGGCTTAGTGATTCAACTCACGTTCGAAGAGAGAGCAATCTATGGACACATGGCACTAAGGTACTTTTCTCAAATATAAAAATTCACACGATAAACTACTCCATTTTGGCTAAACAATTCAGTTCTATATTAATTTAGTTTCAAGTGCTAACTATGCGTTCCTTAACAATGGAAGATCAAAAATATTATTTTTCATATTTTTCAAAGAAGAAATCATGGTTTAAGAGTTTCAACTTACATATTCACTAAAAAAAAAAACAATATAAAATAATTTGGTTTCGTAATAGCAAATTATATGGTAGGTAGACATACCTTATATGGGTTGGGTTTTAATTCGGATACCCAGTCGATTAATTTGGTATTTGGTTAATAAGCCGAACCGAACCAAAAACCGAATAAATTTAATAATATGTCCATTTGGGTTATTCATGTTATCCGAAACCGAACCAAATAATGTTATTCGGTTTGGTTCGGTTCGGTTCGGGAAATATGCCCAGCCCTAGAACCCAACTTTGCTGGAAAGGCGATTGCAGTGTTCAAAGAGGCTCGAGCTATACAAGAAGGCTAGAGATGAGATTGATGCAGCGGTTTGGGTTTGATGAAGAAGCTAAGTGTCCTATTTACAGAAAAAAATGTGACAGTTTCGTGTGATTAATGGTTTTAACGGTTCCCTTCGCTACAAATTGAGTTATTTGCTGCAGCAAACTCATCTTTCGAAAAGTTTTGTGAAGAAAGCATGAAGTCGGTTCTTAGATTAGTCAACATGGAGTCTTCATATCTAACGTTTGAGTTCTTTCGTAAGCTTCATGTAATGGAAACGCAAGAAAGACAAACCGCGTCTCTTTCTGCACCAACCACAACAACAGACCAATATGGGGAAGGAAATTTCAGAAAGATAGCTTTAAATGTAGCTGCTTGCCTCAACATGGTTTCAGACACACTTGTTAACACCATTCCTAAAGCCGTTGTTCATTGCCAAGTCAGACAAGCAAAACTAGCTTTACTCAATTACTTCTACACATAGATCAGTCAGAGTCAGGTATGTCTCTTTCTCTGGTTAGTTCAGTTCGGTTTTGGTTTGGTTTTGAGAATTGGGTTGGGTCGGGTCTTTTCGCAGGGGAAACAGTTGGGGCAGTTGCTAGACGAGAACCCAGCTTTGCTGGAAATGAGATTGCAGTGTTCAAAGAGGCCCGACCTATACAAGAAAGCTAGAGATGAGATTGATACAACGGTTTGGGTTTGATGAAGAAGCTAAGTGTCCTATTTACAGAAAAAAAAGAAGAAGAAGAAGCTAAATGTCCCTGTGACAGTTTCGTGTGATTAATGGTTTTAATTGGTTTAGATAAGATATATATAACCATCTATGTTCATAAACATAATGAGCTATCTACAGGATTTGTTGACTAGTATACTTGTGCACCTTGTATGGCAGATAACTGTAAGCTGCATTGAAAACCAGCCTGCTGTGACTGTGGTTCTAGGAGAACATCTGCATTTGACAGTCGGCGACTACTACTTGAGCAAGAAGCAGCAAGATGCACGTGAGGTAATTCTTGGGTTATATAATTTCAAACGTTAAAATCCAGATTATGGTTATAAACAGTGAGGCTAGCATTCTCTCTAGACTCTAGTGACAATTAAAAACTCAGCAACTAAGGATGTGTTACTGTAGACTCTAGCTTTCGTTCGTGGTGCAGGTGATGTTTTGGTGATTCTGGATCTACGAGCAGATGAATCTTTGAAAAATGAAGGTGTTGCCCGTGAGGTGAATAGATATAACGTATAATATTGCAAGAGTCCTTGATGAAACGGAATCGATACATTTTCTTATAACTTGTATATTTGCAATGGGTTCCGTTTTCTGTATCTAACATTTTATTTCCAGACAAAGAAGCTGTGATCCGACGTTGTGCTCATGAGCTTTCTTTCCCAGTGTTATAGATTGTCAATAGGATCCAGAAACTACGGAAAATGTCATGTTTGGAACCAACAGACTTTGTGGAAGTGTACTTTGAATCATTGGAAATGGATGAATCTGTTTCGCAACAAGTTCTCTACTCCCAGGTAACTGCTTTTGGTTTGTTACTCACTTCATGTTGAACAAAGTTCTACTTGAAGTTTACGAATGATTCATTGCCAGTATGAATGACACTGGGTTCTAATTATTACATGATGATTTGTTTAGCTATGGATCTACGATGATAAATTCCATATCAAACAAAAATTTAATGTTTCCAACATGAATGTCTTCAACCATATGCTTTAATTCTGTCTCGTCATTCCTGTTTGTTGGACAGGAACAATACATTAGGGGAAAAATCGGCTCCCTTTTCCTTGTGTCTACTTTGATGCCACCAGATTTAGTAAGTCAGCCACTCTTCTCTCACATCTCCTTATTTTTTTCACTGTAGAAACTTAATTTGTACCGTGACTGTTATTTGACAGGTCATAATATCTGATGAGATTTCAAATTGAATGACGAATCTAAAATGTCATGTAAGATAAGTTTGGCTAGACCAGCTTGTAGAACCGAATCGATACAAAATATATATATATATGGAATATGTTTTTCTTCCGAAACTCAAGACTCTCTATCTAAATTCTATTCGATTAGGAAAAATAAATTATACCTAGTTGCTTTGTCATGTCTTTTGATTTATATATACACTGGTTATTTTTTTTCTTTCTTGGAAAGGTTTTGTGTCTATGAAATACAGCATTTGAATGTATATAAAGTGTGAAATTGAAGAATGTAGGCAAATAATTAGGCCAGTGACATTCATGAGTTTGTTATTTCAAGACAATGAGCTTAGTTGTACCCAGATTCTCTTGTTGGGTTTGATAAACCATGAGAATGAGCTTAGTTGGGCTTGAGCCTTAATTCATTCTGATTATTGTGATTACTTTATTTATTGTGATTTAATCCTAATTCTGAATTTTATTGGGTTTTCACGTCTCACATCACTTTGGTCCCGGTTCGTCCTCGTTCCACATGGCAAAATATTTAATTGGGTTATCTTCTTTTCCTTGACCAAAAGATTTTCTGATTTCATCAGAAGAATCTGAATATGACGTTATCTTGTTTCCAGTAGTAAAGCTCCTATTGATCACGCACTTTTTTTTATAATTACAAGATAAAATAATTTATAATTAAACCTGTTTTTGCCAACAAACGTTACCGAAATCAAACAGAAGTTCATCAGTCCACCTTTGGTAAAGTTTTATTTTATTTTATATGATTATACTAGATAAGGTTCAAAACAAGCCATTTGGTTTGTAGAGTTTACTTTTGTAATTATCCTATTAAGTATTAAATCAGCACTTCATATTTCATTGCCTCCTCGGAATATAATTGGAATTTGAAATTACTTTTGTAATCAATTGGAACAATTTTTTTTAGGAACTACTAACAATAAAGATTGAAAGAGAAAGGATGGTCCCCGAAAAAAAAAAAAAAAGTGAAGATGTTGTGTGATCAATTAAAACAAATAAAAAGTTTTTAATCAAATAAATGGTGTTGCAGTTGCAGTGGCAGATCTCACAGTGGGAATAAGAACAAAAAGTGATCATTGCTTAAATAAAAACGTTGGTGAAATTCTTTATTAGTTTTGATGGCTTCACATGGTGTTGTGTCATATACGAAAAGAAAATAAATACTTACTGGAACACATACTGGCTCAGATACGTTATATAATATATATATATATATATATATTTTGTATATTTAGCGTGTTTGATTCTTTATGAAATATTCAAACATTCTTTTCTACTTTGTCAACTTGAGAAAGTACTTTTGTTTGACTACAAAATTACTGTTGTATTATCTGATCTCACTTATCTCAATTACTGTTGTTTTGTTTAAATTTATAAACCAAAAACTAAATCAAAGTAGAGCAATTGGGCTGGGCCTACGAGCCACTATCTTCACCTCTATATATACATCCAAGAATCGAGAGAATTTCTTCACCTTCAGTCTTCTTCCTCATTTCTTCTCCTTCAATTTTCTCTAGAAACCCATCTATTTCTGTTTATCAAATTTGGAAAAAATGAACGGGTCAGAATTTTGATTGCCAATCGTATGCAGTACCATTTCATGATTACCTCCTGTTGTTGATGTCTCAATTGGAAGAACGGTTGTAAATTCATGGAGTGGTACCATACGGTTGTTGATCATGATTTCTGGAAACCATGGTTAGGAAACAAAAGCTTGTCTCCGTATCCTCGAATCCTTGCCAATACCACGGTTCCTCTCTCTTCTCTCTCTCTCTCTGACCATTTTGTTTTCTGGGATCTGTTGATGAGGTTAAATTTTGGATGTCTCTGTTGGGTTTTTGCGCAACTTTTTGATAAGAATCTTGTCTACAGAGGCTTCAAGGTTTGACCTTTTTTGTTTTTTGCTTTCCTGCATTTCTCTTACGTTTGAAATCTGTTGACTCATTTTCGGTTTGTTTGCAGGTTATGCCCTATAGTACTGGTTGTAAGACACCGCTATCAAATTTTGAAGCTGGTCAGAACTGTGCTTCTTGCCTGTTGCTAATGCAGATTACCTCCTGTACAGGATGTCTCTGATCCAGAAATCATGGTTATTGATAAGCCCTTGAGAGTGTACGTGAAGAAGGGTGAGCTAAAGAAAGAATTCGTTTTCTACTGAGCTGGAATAAAGTCAAAGAGAGTTGCTGACGTGAAAAAGTCGTCGAAGGTATAGTTACAGATATATAGATATTTTCATTCTGTTGTTTTAGGATGGATTTACATATTCTCGATCTGGGTTTGTGGAGAGCTTGTTCTCAACAGATTGGCGATTTCTCTTGAGCATATTTTTGAGAATCGATTGGGTTGATCACCATCTGAGAGTCTCGGAGGTGTATCGACTTTGTATTCGCCGCGTTAAGTGAAATAAAACGAACTATTTCTCTTAACAATTGGTGCGGTGAGCAGCTGTTCACGCAGCGACGAAGGATGGTGGAAGTTGATCCAACTACGGCAGAGCTACAAGGATCTGTTTCCGAGCTAAATCACGAAGTCGAGCTCATCCGCGGAGGTTGGAAGCTGTTGACGACAGTGAATTCAGAGATAACAGCTCGAGTTACTGGTATCGAGAAACGGATGAATTCTATGGATAAGAATCTGAACTCGATCACTCAGATTCTAGCTCGGATGGAGGCAAATCAATTTTCCGATAATGCACAAGGGAAACAACATGTATCGACATCAGAAAACTCCAATCAGGTACGCCCCATAGATTGCGATGATATTCGGGAAAATCAACCATTAGGTTATCGAGGAATCCACAACGTTTTAGAGAATTGAACTGGTATGTTGAAGAAAATTGAATTACCGGTATTCGATGGATCTCGTCCTTACGGTTGGATTGTGCAAGCCGAGAGATTCTTTGGGTTAGGGAATTACAACGACACAGATAAACTGGATTTGATGTCAGTCAGTCTTCAAGGTCCGGTATTGAACTGGTTTAATCGTGAAATTGAGAGAGAGACTTTTCAGAGTTGGTCTCAGTTTAAGAGCCGAATGATTGCCAGATTCAGCTTGAAGTTAGAAGAAAATCCAGCTAAGAAGTTATTCAGTTTAAAGCAAACGGGTTCAATTGTGGATTACGTGAATGAATTTGAAGAGCTTTCAACGATAGTGAAAGGAGTTGATGAAGCCAACATGGAACATATTTTCTATTTGGGGTTGAAGCCAGAGATGCAAGAGGTGATTCAGCTGAAAGAGCCACAAGGGTTGAATGAACATTTCAACGCAGTGATCATGATGGATGACAGTGTTTTCTGTGCCTCAATAGCCGCAGCCTCACAACAATCCAACACTCGAATAACATCATACATTCCCTTCAGAGCAGCTTCAAATTATACATCTCAGAGAACAGGATTCTCGTATACAAATCAAGAGAATGCAAAAGAGGGGTACAAAGGTGTAGAGAATCAGAGTGAAAAAAATCAGGGGAATAGGCTGAGATCAAATGAGAAACAATCATGGACACAGCAGAGTGCTACACCGTCGGTTAAGAAATTAAGTCAGGCCGAATATGAAGAGTATCAAAGACTGGGGTTGTGTTACAAATGTAAGGAGAAATGGTCCAAAACTCATAAATGTCAGAATAAGAAACTGCGAGTATTGACAATAATCAACGATGCAGAGGTGGAATTGATTGAAGAAGACTGGGTAGATACCTTTGAAGATGAGACAGGAAGAATATTTGAGCTAATGGAGTTGTCATTATTTTCATTTTTGGGGCTCTCTTCACCTACGACAACAAAACTTTGGGGACTAATTGGGAAAACAAAGGTCGTAGTAATGCTTGACAGTGGAGCCACCCACAACTTCATAGATCCATCAATAGTGGCAAGGGCTAACTTGCAGCCAAAACGATACAGAAACTTGAAAATTCTGTTGGGAACTGGTATTACGGCTAATGGATCTGGAGTTTGCAAGAACGTCTCCTTTACCTTGCAAACTCATGAGTTCAGTTCTGAATTCATTGTGTTGGAGTTGGGCAATAATGACATTATCTTAGGAGTGCAATGGCTAAGAACGTTAGGGAAGTGTGCAATGGATTGGGAAAACCACGCGTTTTCTTTTAATCATAGAGGAGCGATTGTGAATCTCGTTGGTGACCCCACTCTCCACGGCAACACAAACTCCATGATGAGTAGTTAGCAATCAATGGGTTTCGACTTGGAATTGTTTCAACTGGAGCAGAATGAAAAAAATAGTCAATTCCCGAACCTGTTGAGCATTTATTGGAGGGGTACGTGAAATTTTTTGCTGAGCCCACTCAGTTTCCACCGTTACGAGGGCATGAACATGCTATTAATCTAATAGCGGGAGCTGGACCAATAAGTGTACGCACGTATAGGTACCCTCAGGCCTATAAGGAAGAAATGGAGAAGCTAGTGAAAAAAATGTTGGATGATGGAATCATCAGGCTTAGTAGAAACCCTTATTCAAGCCCTGTTTTATTGGTGAAAAAGAAGGATGCAAGCTGGCGTTTTTGCATTGATTACAGAGCCTTGAACAAGGTTACTATCCCTGACAAGTTTCCAATTCCAATGATCGACCAGTTATTAGATGAGTTGCATGGAGCAAAAGTGTTTTCAAAACTGGATTTGAGATCCGGTTACCATCAGATAAGAATGGAAGAACGAGATATCGAAAAACAGCTTTTCGATCATCTAATGGTCATTATGAATTTCTGGTTATGCCTTTTGGCCTGAGCAATGCACTAGCAACATTCCAAGCATTGATGAACTATTTATTCAGACCATTTTTGGGACAGTTTATATTGGTAGTTTTTGATGACATACTGGTATTCAGCTCAACTTTGGAAGAACACATCGTACACATGTAGACGGTTTTAGACATCTTTGTGCAACAACAGCTTCTAGCCAACAGGAAGAAATGTCTTTTTGGCCAGCAACAAGTGGAATATTTGGGTCATGCAATCTCAGGTGAAGGAGTTGCTAATGATCCAGCCAAAACAGATGCTATGAGGAAGTGGCCTGTTCCGAAAACTACCAAGGAATTAAGAGGATTTTTGGGGTTAACAGGATACTACAGAAGATTTGTGAAGGGCTATGGCACATTAGCAAGACCGTTGACAGAATTGCTCAAGAAATATCAGTTTGAGTGGTGTACAAGATCTCATATTGCTTTTGAACAACTAAAAGAAGCCATGATTAATGCACCGGTATTGGCTCTACCAACTTTCAACGAAGTCTTCATAGTCGAATATGATGCTTCAGGATATGGTGTTGGGGCTGTTATGATGCAAGGACATAATCCAATAGCGTATTTCAGCTAAGGATTAACAGACTGAGAACATATTAAACCCATATATGAGAGGGAACTGATGGCAATGGTCTTAGCAATACAAAAGTGGAGGCATTATTTGATTGGGCGGAAATTCATTGTATACACAGATCAAAAGAGCCTCAAATTTCTGCTAGATCAACGTGATGTGTCATTGGCTTACCAGAAATGGTTAACTAAGTTGATGGGGTGTGATTTTGAAATAATCTACAAACCGGGTGTGGAGAATAAGGCAGCAGATGGGTTGTCCAGGATCATGTCAGGAACAAAGATAGCAAATTCTGCTTTGTTATTATCTCTGACAGTTCCATCGAGTTTGCAATTACAAGACATTCTAACAGAGCTGGCACAAGATGAAGAATTGCAATCGATTAAGCATCAGTTTCTTTCGGGTAACTGTGAGAAGCAAGACTATACAGTGGTGAATGATAGACTCTTGTTTAAAGGAAGGTTAATGCTACCTCGAAAATCATGTCACATTCCTGTGATCTTGCAAGCATTTCATGATGGAGTAATTGGAGGACACTCAGGGGTGTTAAAAACATTGAGGAGGATTCAACAAGTCTTCTATTGGAAGAAGATGAACGTTGATATTCAGAAGTACGTTGCTGAGTGTAGCATTTGTCAAAAGCACAAATATTCAACACTATCTCCAGCCGGTTTACTACAACCATTGCCAATACCAAGTCTGATATGGGAAGATGTCTCTATGGATTTTATCGAAGGGTTGCCATTATCTCAAGGATTCAATGTCATTATGGTTGTGGTGGATAGATTGAGCAAATTCGCTCATTTCATTGGTTTAAGACATCCATTTTCAGCCACTGATGTTGCTCTCAAGTTCATCAAAGAGGTGGTTAAATTACATGGTTTCCCTGCCTCGATTGCTTCGGATAGAGACAAAGTGTTCTTGAGTTCATTCTGGAAAAAGTTGTTCAAACAAGCTGGAACAACATTGAAGTACAACACTGCGTACCATCCGCAATCAAATGGTCAGACGGAAGTATTGAACAGATGCTTGGAGACTTATTTGCGTTGTTTCGCATCTTCTCATCCTAAATCGTGGGCAAAATTTCTTCCTTGGGCTGAGCTGTGGCACAACACAAACCACCATACAGCGTTAGGAACAACACCTTTTCAAGTCGTGTATGGCAGGCCACCACCAAGCTTGATAAAGTTCGAGACAGGATCTACTACCAACTTTGAATTGGAAACAATACTCAAGGAGAGAGATGTAATGCTAGATCAAATTAAAGCTCATTTACAATTGGCTCAATCCATAATGAAGAACAACGCTGACAAGCACAGAAGGGAGTTGGAATTTAACGTGGGTGACAAAGTCTTTTTGAAGCTTAGACCATATCGACAACAATCTGTCTCCCGCCGTGTATGCCAGAAGCTCACTGCACGTTATTACGGCCCGTTTAAAGTGGTGGCTCGTGTGGGAGCTGTTGCGTATCGTCTTAAGCTTCCTCTTGACTCAAAAATCCATGACGTATTCCGTGTATCACAGTTAAACCCAGTGTTGGGTGAAAATCACTTGGTCTCTGAATTGCCAGTGACCTTTTCTGAAAATGGTGAACTTGTGATTGAACCTTACTTGGTCTTAGACACTCGTTATGACGGAGAAGGACACCTTGAAGCTTTGGTTAGCTGGGCCGGTCTTCCAGAACATGAGAGATCGTGGGAAAGAGCTTATGTCTTGATACAACAGTTTTCTCATCTGAAGCTTGAGGACAAGTTTCGTCTCAGCGAAGGGGGTATTGATAAGCCCTTGAGCGTGTACGTGAAGAAGAAGGGTGAGCTAAAGAAGAATTCGTTTTCTGCTGAGCTGGAATAAAGTCAAAGAGAGTTACTGACGTGGAAAAGTCGTCGAATGTATAGTTACAAGTATATAGATATTTTCATTCTGTTGTTTTAGAATGGATTTACATATTCTCGATATGGGTATGTGGAGAGCTTTTTCTCAACAGATTGGCAATTTCTCTTGAGTCTGTTCTTGAGAATCGATTGGATTGATCACCATCTGAGAGTTTCGGAGGTGTATCGACTTTTTATTCGCCGCGTTAAGTGAAATAAAACGAACTAGTTCTCTTTAACAGTTACCTTCCCAATGATTGGCGATCAAGATAATGCTGCCTTTGTGGCATAGACTACTACTCCCTGGACTCTTCCAAGCAATCTTGCTCTGTGTGTCAATGCAAAGTTTGTCTATCTTAAGGTTCGTAACATTAACACTGGAAAAGTCTACGTTGTTGCTGAATCTCGGTTGTCAGCCCTTCCCACTGATGAGCCCGAGCCCAAGACCAGTTTTCAACAGAGATATCGTTTTGATTTAATCTTTTACGATCGCAAGACCAAATGTACAATTTTTTACTTGTGTTGGCATACCTATCTATGTATGCGTATGATTCAACTATTTATAGAGAATCTTTGAGATGGAATCCATGGCTAATTAAGGATCATTTAGATACTTTTAACTCAAAAAAGTACTGGCTTCAAATTTTAGCCTAAAACTCACAATAATAGATATCTCTCACTTATCCCAAAAGATATATATATATATATATATATATATATATATAAGATTTTGAAAATCGAAATTAGATGTCATTTTATATGATTATGTGCATATATGTATGATAATTTACTCCTATTTTGCAAAAGATTTAATTTTGTTTTCTAGTTTTTCCTTTGTTTTAATCAACTTCTAACTTATGTTTGTTTATTAATTTTTATTTTATTTTTTCCTTTGTCGACTTATACGTATTTTCTATTTTCTATTTTTTTGTCAGCATTTCTATTTTTTTTTTACTAAAGTTGCATGTCACGTGTATTATAAAGTAGATATATATATAGTTTTTAAAGTTGATATATATTACAATATCCTAAGAAGTTTTGTACAAAGACAGATTTTACTTTTCAACAGACATTACAAAATCAGAGCATGTGTAAGCAGCCAAAGAGGATAATAGTTTTTAGTAACTATATCATAAAAGTTAATTATCTTGGATAACATAGTAACATTTGGCATAATTTTAATATTACAATATGTTTGAGTAACATTAAGCTTTAAACCCTTCATTGCATGTCATCGGTTCTTGATTGACACTATAGAGGCTCCTCAATGGTGTGGTCATTTAGGATAATTGGTCCAGAATCCAACCATATATGTAGCTCATGTTCATGGGGTAAGTAGTCTACCTGTTACATTAATTATGTAAAAACTTTGTTGGTTAAGTGCATAAACCATGTAATTATCATATTTCCTTACACAAGAAAAAGAAAAACCAAACCTAGCTTTGTAACAAAAAGACGATATTTCCTTGTAATAGTGACGCCGTTGTTTGATGCTATTGGTGTGGAGGCGACTTAAGCAATGACTAATAAATGATTAATTGAAAGAAATGTTTGTCGTAAGTAATCGAATGAAAATGGTCTAAAAGACTAAAACCAAACTAATGCGTAAATGTAATATGCAAATATCTACATATTCTTAGAGTTGGCAAAAAATATCTACATATTCAGGCCGCACAAGCCATTCATGATCTAAATGGTGTAGCAAGTGTCTTATAAACCATCCTTACCATATTGATTCACTTATAACCAGCGTAGAGTCAACACAGACACTTTGTGAAGGTTGCAGAATCTGCACAACCTAATCTTAAAGTTAAGCTGTTTGAAGAGAAAATTGATTTATGAATCTAAAATACTGTTTCTTTGTTTTTGTTTCAGACGAATTAAGGCAAAAAGCAAAAGGTAAAAGACAAAAGGCAAAAGGCAAAAGGCAAAAGGCAAAAGACAAAAGGGCAAAAGGGCAAAAGGGAAAATCTTAATTTTTAGCGTCTGAACAAATGCTCCTTACCACGCTAATGGTCTCATTGCTCTAATTTTATTATTACTAGGTGATAGGTGATAACTCGCGTTATGCGCATGTTTGTATTTCTTAATTTTAATTTCTTTGTAGCGTGGGTTTGTGTTTCATAAATTTTAATTCCCGAATCTTTATATTATTTTGCGTTGCTTGAAAATGTTACTTTGTGTTTGTTTTTTTTTCTTGAAATATGATTATAATATGAAAACTTTTTTGGGTAGAATTTCAAATTTTTTTAAATGGTAAACAATAGAAAACTAATGAAACCAAACTTTCGTTACTTTTGAAATAGTAGAAAGTTAAAAATTCTAGTAGATGACTTTCAATAGCGTTTCAGTTGGTAGATTATTGATTCAATTTAGAGAGTAAAGTAACAAAAGTACTTTCGGTTGAATCAAATATATATATTCTCACTTCCATTGTGGAGATGGTAATATTTGTAACACATTAGAAGCAAAATGACTAAATGCGTTAGAAATTTGTTTTTTAGTTCATTTAAATTAGCTTAGCATCTAAACTTCCTCGTTTAACATAAGAAGACACCCATGAGATTTTCAGGGTTAAGAAGATTTATACAAAGGGGGAAACAAGGAGAAAACCAATCTAAGAAAGAATTCTATTTTTTCATACAAACTTTTTCCTTGGGAGTCAATGAAGTTAGCACTACATTTCATTTTGAAAAAGAGTTGTTATTCAGTAGAAATTATTTTAGACTACAAATAGAAAGAAGCAATGTTGAATCAATACAAAAAGGGCCCAAAACTTTTCGGTGGGTAAGAGTATGGAACTGCATTTTGAAATTGAATCAGCGGCTTTGATGGTTTGAAGTACTGTCATTTTGAGTAGCGTGAAACCAAGTTTGCAACAATCAAATGTCAGACTTTGAATCCAGATTTCCGAGAGAAGCCCCTGTTTGTAACGTTACCTCTGACATTTCTTTAGATAATGACTCAATTCATATATTAGACAGTCTGCTCTCTTCCTCTATGGCCTCTATCAAAGCTTTTTTTTCGAGCTCTCTATTTCTTTCTTGTACTGCATCTCCCAAAGTTGGTTTCGAAGATATTGAACCACTACTGCATTTACACGAACAAGAACTAAGTTAAGAATCTGTCTTTAGAATATCATACCATTGCAAAGCTCTTCTTTTTCTTCAAAAAACTATTTGATATTGGCTTCCAGACCAGTTGTTGTTGATAAGCAGCTGAGCGTTTGAGTAAAAAAACCATAAGGTTGAGAAAACCCACCTCGTCTTGGAATCCACTAATTTCTCCAAATTAAACATCAACATCTTATGTATTGATATATCATGGTTTTTACCCCTTTTAAGCCATGATATAAGTCCGTTTTATAGAGTCTTTCTACTATTTTGTAGTGTTTTAGAGTCTTTTACAGGTTTTAACACGTTTGGAGCATAATTGGAGATATTGGAGCTTTCTGGAGCATTTTGGAGCAAAACAGAAGTTCGTGTAGCTGAGTACCCGATTTGAAGCCCTTGTATCGACCGACACTACCTGGTGTCGATCGATACTGACACCATGAAGGAAGGAAGCGCGTCATTGTCCGAGTATCGATCGATACCACTCATGGTATCGGTCGATACCGGCGTCCATGGGGAAGGAAACGCGACTTTTATGAAGAGTTGAAGAATTGCAAAATTGCCCAGAATACTTTATTATTTACAATTTAGCCCAAAACGTGTTTTAGCACTATAATTAGGTTTTTCAGCCACTTTTGTTGGAAACGCTGGATTACGCTTTATTCTACTCTGATTTTTGGAGAGACAACTCTGAACTCCTGTTTCTTATTAATTTCTTTGATGATCTATTCAATCATGTTGTTTTCAATTTCCATATCTGAGTAGATCCACTGTTAGGTTCAAGGTTCTCATAAGGGTTTTCTCTGAATGTTAGGTTAATTAGTTAATTAGGATTCACCATCTGAATTAGTTCTTCACCATAGGTTGTTCTCATAGCTTAGGATAATTGATTAGGCACGAGAGTGCGATTAATTACCTGACAGAACCTAGGGTGAGCAAAATAACTATTCGCAAAGAGATTTGGTTTAGTTGTTTTGTGAACAAATCAAACTTGAACTAAAAGCTGGTTTAGACTTTAGGATTCGCAAAGAGATTTGGAATTCTAGGATTTAGACTTAGATAGTTTTCGCAACGAGAGTTGGTTAGCTATACTTTANTTTTTGTTACTTACGTGCTTTAACTTTTGTGTTTCAAGTGTATGCCTAATCGCGAAACCAGAAGAAACAAGAGCACTCAGCTAGTTAATCTTTCAAACGAGCAACTAGCACTTTTGGAACGCACAAACAGGAAAGCAAAGACGCCAACAGAGATGAACAATCCAATAATTTTGGTTCGTGATGATGCTGGAGCTTTGAGAGACCAAGAGGGTCATTTGTGCAATGAGAGGGGGCAACGACTTGATGGAGATGGAAACATCATTGTCCCTCCAGCTGTTGTGAATGTTGAGAATAATGTGGTTGATCGTGGTAGGACAATTGGAAAGTACAACATGCATGATCAGTTCTATGCCAATCGATCAGCGATTCGCCCACCTGCTTTCCAGAGGAATGACTTTGAGCTGAAACCTGCATACTTCACTCTTGTGGGTCAGCACCCTTTTCATGGTTTTCCTCATGAGCACCCCATGGATCATATTGAGAAGTTCGAGGATTTGGTCTCCAGCATCAAATGCAATGGAGTGTCCTACGACTACATGTTCTGTAAGCTTTTCCCATACTCTCTTGGTAGAGATACTTCTTATTGGCTCAAGCAATTGCCAGCTGGATCACTGACTACCTGTGATGAGACGAAGAATGCGTTCCTGAACAACTTCTTCGATGATGCGAGATCCGAGGAGCTCAGGAACAAGATCTCTCAGTTTTCTCAAGGACCGACAGAGGCACTTAAGGCTGCTTGGGTGCGATTCAGATCTTATCAGAGGGATTGTCCACATCACGGATTCACTCAGGTTCAGTTGCTGTGAATCTTCTTCAGAGGGATTGACTGGAGGTATCAGATGGCTCTAGATGCTGCGAGCAATGGAAATTTCTACACGAGGTATCCTGACGATGCGTATGTGCTCATTGAGAACTTGGCGTCTAGCAATAGCGCCAAGAGTGCTGATCTCGAGCGGAAAAGGCTGCACGGAGGTGTTAATGGATCGCATATTGCTAAAACGCATACAAAGCTGGATTCGGTGCATAATTTGTTGATGGGCAAGCAGCAGAAGGCTTTTTGTCCTGCTGAAGAGGATGAAGTGGAATATGTTAACTACATTGGTGGAGTTGGATCTCAAGATCAAAGGTATCAATGCCCACCCACACCACCCAGAGCTCCTGAAAGCAGCGTTGAGTCCATGCTTGAACAGCTTCTTCAGGGACAGCAGAAGATGACAGTGGATTTTAGTGGAAGGTTGGATGCTCTGTACACCGATCTGAATGGGAAAATCGAGGCTCTCAGTATTAACCACATGATGTTGGACACTCATGTAGCTCAGACTGCAGGAATTGTCAAGGGACTGATGGTTCATTCACATAACGAATACGTCACTGCTATCCCCTCGAGGAGTGGAAAAGAGGTACACCCATGAGTGCATAAGTGCTCAACTGCAGAGATTTTCGTCAATCTTGCCGAGAATGACTATGAGATTTAAAACACCACCCATGTATCGACCGATACTCCCTTGTATCGATCAACACACGTCCAAAGTTCTGCCAGGGACGATTCCAGAGCGAAGGCATCGACCGACACCACCCAGTGTCGATCGACACCAGTGCATATACTTTCACGGGACAACTCAAAACCCCGTGTATCGATCGATACCACCCCTGTATCGATCGACACTGCCCCTGAGGTCGAGAAGACACCAGAGTTGATTGAAGAAAGGGTTTACAAGCCTAAGGTGCCATACCCTCGACCACCTAGACATCTCATGAACCCCATTTCTCCAAAGCAGCTCCTTGGCTTTGAGAATATGGTACAAAGGATTCCCCACACACTGACTTTTGAAGAAGCTATAGAGTACTGCCCTCTACTGAGTCATTTCCGAGATTGCAGAGAAACTCTGGAAGAGATCGAAGTGCTCTTTATCAAGGCAAGAAGCAAGTCACTACCGCTGAGGTAGTTGACCAAGAGGGAAGACCCATGAATATTCTCAGTTCCATGCTCTATTTCTGGAGTTAAATTCAAAGAGTCTATTGTTGACTCAGGGGCTAGCGTCAATGTCATGTCAAGGGCAATTACAGAGAGATTGGGAGCTGATATTCGATCTCCCAGGTTATCTATCACATTCGCGAACTGTTCCACTTCACTTCCGCACGGTACAATCCCTGATTTGATAGTCACAATAGGAGATTGTCTGGTTCCTACTGATTTTCAAGTTATAGAGATGAGTGCAAGATCTACTACGCAGTTGATTCTTGGAAGACCGTTCATGGCTATGGTCGGTGCCATTATGGACACACCCAGCAAGAAAATCTCATTCTCATACATTGACAAAGAGGTGTACTACGAAGCCATTCCTACTAGAGGAACTCCCACATGTGTCTCTTGCATCGATGTTGCCACAGGAGAGACGTTGGTAGTTGAACTTTTGGAAGAGCCTCCTGACGAGCCCACTGTCATAGACCTTCTAGATAGTCCTTCTGTCATCACCAAGAAAGACGTCAAAACAGCTAAAGCAAAGAAGAAGGTAAAGAGCAAAAGAGTCAAATGTGCTCCCTCTATGACCTTAATCCCTCAGAAGTGTGATGGGGATTCGATTGAATATAAGGTGAAGTGCAAAGGAACCTCAAAACCATTATCTAAGGCTAGAGTTATTCTTACTTCGAATCTGAAAGAGAAAGGAAAAGAGGTTATATAGAGCATGTTGAGTAGAACTCTGAGTCTGCAAGTATCTAGATGTGGAACTTGCATGGGAGTAAGCTCTCAACCTCGCTCTGACTAATCACCTGAGCAAAGTCAAGCTCGTGACGTAAAACAAGCGCTTGGTGGGAAGCAACCCACTTCTAAGTCTGTATATAAGTCTTTTGTTTTTGTTTTTATTTTTGGTTTTGTGTCTTGTGTTTCACGTGAAGCAGATTCAGAAGAGCAGCATCGATCGACACCAACCCGGTATCGATCGACACCATCCACGCGACGAAGGAGCATAACCTTGCTACGAGTATCAATCGATACCAGTGCTGTATCGGTCGACACTCATCACCATCTCGGGTAACTTCTTCGATTTTCACCAATCCACTCAACTCTTCTGTTTTTCTTTTACCAACTCTAGGCTAGATAACACTGGGGACAGTGTTGTTTAAGTCTAGGGGAGGTAGTTACTGACAACGTGATTGTTTTTCGTAGAGTCAGTCGTTTTTGTGTCAAATTTGTTTTATTGAGTCAAAATTTTGTTGGAGATTATGATCTTGTTCTTGAATCTACTGTTTTGACTTTGCTTCTAAGTGAAAAATCAGTTAACTAGAAGACACACATGTTTTCAACAGAGTTCTTTTAAAGCCTGAGCCAAATTTCTGCACTTCATCGACGTGTTTAGTATTCATAGAGCTTGATTCCTCATTCATATCTAACAAAAGAACCCATGTGTTTAAAAGTGACAGTATCTCTCTCCCCTATTATAAGTTAATAAATAAGAGCATAAAAGATGAAATGATTTTCTTATGAGTAAAGGGTTAGGAATGTTTCCAGCGATCCCATTATTCTACTTGGTGAGGGATGATCACACAGAGGATTGGAAGCGAGGCTAGGATTTTCCTATGATGCCATTATTCGCCTACACCCTTTGATACATTGAGAGGGAAGAACCGGGGATTCGGTGGCAAACACCATCAATACTCGCGTCTCATACCTTGACGTGTATATGCGAATCTAAAAAATAAAAAATAAAAAAAAATAAAAAAAAAGAGAACAAAATAAGAAATAAGTCTGGGGGAGAGAAAGTGATACAAAAGTGTGAAATTGGGTGGTTCCGATGATATTGTACGGGAAAGAATCTAGAAGGTTCTTGGTATTAATCACAGCGATGAAACTGGCAATGATGGGTTTAATTGAATGAAGCTGCAGAATAATGTGTGTAGTCTGGGGAAGCTGCGAATGTCTACGGAGAAGTACATGGTGGTTAGATTTGGAACTGGTTAGGTGACATTTGGGTGCTTGGGAAAAGGGTCATTGCAGTGTTTCAAGAACAAGTGAGTTTCCGTGTTTTCAAACTTCTTTAATTTCTCTGGTTTGGTCTTCTATTTGCTTGAGGGCAAGAAAATGCTAAGTCTAGGGGAGTTGCTATATCATGGTTTTTACCCCTTTTTAGTCATGATATAAGTCCGTTTTATAGAGTCTTTCTACTATTTTGTAGTGTTTTAGAGTCTTTTACAGGTTTTAGCACGTTTGGAGCATAATTGGAGATATTGGAGCTTTCTGGAGCATTTTGGAGCAAAACAGAAATTCGTGTAGCTGAGTATCCGATTTGAAGCCCTTGTATCGACCGACACTACCTGGTGTCGATCGATACTGACACCATGAAGGAAGGAAGCGCGTCATTGTCCGAGTATCGATCGATACCACTCATGGTATCGGTCGATACCGGCGTCCATGGGGAAGGAAACGCGACTTTTATGAAGAGTTGAAGAATTGCAAAATTGCCCAGAAGACTTTATTATTTACAATTTAGCCCAAAACGTGTTTTAGCACTATAATTAGGTTTTTCAGCCACTTTTGTTGGAAACGCTGGATTACGCTTTATTCTACTCTGGTTTTTGGAGAGACAACTCTGAACTCTTGTTTCTTATTGATTACTTTGATGATCTATTCAATCATGTTGTTTTCAATTTCTATGTCTGAGTAGATCCACTGTTAGGTTCAGGATTCTCATAAGGGTTTTCTCTGAATGTTAGGTTAATTAGTTAATTAAGATTCACCATCTGAATTAGTTCTTCACTATAGGTTGTTCTCATAGCTTAGGATAATTGATTAGGCACGAGAGTGCGATTAATTACTTGACAGAACCTAGGGTGAGCAAAATAACTATTCGCAAAGAGATTTGGTTTAGTTGTTTTGTGAACAAATCAAACTTGAACTAAAAGCTGGTTTAGACTTTAGGATTCGCAAAGAGATTTGGAATTCTAGGATTTAGACTTAGATAGTTTTCGCAACGAGAGTTGGTTAGCTATACTTTAGTGATTTAAGTTCAAGAACCGCGCTAAATCTGAATCATGTTAGTTAGTTTATCTACATTCATTGAATTCCTAAGAAATACTCTGAGCCTATCTTCCTTCCAATTGATTTGCAACTTGTTTAATTTACGCACTTGCTTTCAATTATATCTTTTGGTTTACCTTAATTCGAATCTATATAATCTATTGCGTGATATCTGGAGTTCTTGTGTTCGACCCCTACATATACTACAACAACTGTTTTAGTACTTATAGAGTATTAATTTGAGCATATCATGTATCAATCATGAGTTACATGAAAAGATGTACAAGCTCTGTGACATCTTACTGCATATGTGAAGGATTGCAGGCTCCTCCAGAGGAATCTTGATCAAAGTTGTTCGATGCCATTTGTTCTGATCTCGCGCACATGTTAACACCTAACACCATCACTGATTTCCTATAAAGCAAAGGAGTTTCAGTAATTTTTGAACCAAAATTACCAGGAAGAGGATTAAGAGTGAATTTATGATTTAAATTTATGTGCAAAGGATCAGCCTAATCTGTCTTGGGCTGGTTAAATTATTATACTTTTGTGTTGAGTAGATATATAATAGCCCCACAGTTCATTTCTATTGAATTGCTCAGTAAATTTCTATCTCTACAGTAATTTTTTAAAAATGAATGCCAAACGCTTAATTTTTGAAATCAGCTTCTTGACATGGATCGATGATATGCATAAACTCCTTTTTGGGTATAATCTATCCTACATGCACATAACAGAATATATATATACAAAAGCAGTTGAAGCATCACACATTTTCTTTCAGCTTGAACCAAGCCTTAGCACATCGGAAATGCGCAAGGCGAAGCTCATTTTTGCATTTTCAACCAATCTTAATTAAAAACGGACTTGCGAACTTACCAGAGAAACAATTATCTGCAGTTAATTGTGCTTGATCCAAAACAACTTGACAAATTACGTACACTCTTTCCCATTCACATTCTCCTCCACTGCTACTCAAGTCTGCCTGATGATGCACACTCTGATAACGAAATTAGAAATCACCGCTATGAAATGTGTTGTTAGAGGTATGTAATCTCTATGATTAGGGATTGCTAATCGAATCATTTCCGTGAGTGTCTTAAGACTTTTTTGTTAGCTATTTTCTGTTTCAAGTTACACCATGTATTTGTCGTTTCAGTTTGGCATTTATATTCCGTTTCTCCTCTTATTTTCAGTATATTATCCATAACTAACACCGTCTTATTTTTGGTATTTAATTATACTGCAGCACTTGGACATTCTTTACAATCCAATTTGCGTAATTTTGTTCTGTTTTTTTTTCCCCTCAAATAGGTATACAAGGGTCAGAGTGTGCATCATCAGGCAGACTTGAGTAGCAGTGGAGGAGAATGTGAATGGGAAAGAGTGTACGTAATTTGTCAAGTTGTTTTGGATCAAGCACAATTAACTGCAGATAATTGTTTCTCTGGTAAGTTCGCAAGTCCGTTTTTAATTAAGATTGGTTGAAAATGCAAAAATGAGCTTCGCCTTGCGCATTTCCATCCGTTAAAAATGCAAAAATATGCCATGGTTTAAGATAAAAAAGAAATAGGATTTTTATCTGAATACCATCCATTAACCCGTTTCTTGGAAATTCTATTTCGGATAGTTAAACCCCATTATAAGTACATTTAACATGAATTTCACGTTTCCAATCCTTTAAATCCTCAGACTATTCGGAAATTTGAAATAATAACAGGCAGATGCTATTTTTAATTATTAACGGTGTTTTCAATGCCCAGAGACTTGCACATTGTAAACAACATTGCCCTTTCAACTTTATAAACGTGCAAGCTCTTGTAGCGGAGAGGAAAAGATCAGCTGTATTCTTTGATGCAGAAGAAAACTACTAGAATTTCACAAAAGCTCTTGAGACATAGGTGGCCCGGATTTTTCTCATCAGAGTGCGTCACTGAATTCAGACCCATATCATGTTGCAATGCATCCTATAACGGGCAGAATATTTTGTAGAGACCTTAGAGCATCTCCAACCATGGTTTTTAAAAGAGTTTTAAACAATAAAATAATCAAAAATAATAATAAGTATGAGAGAGAAATTAGGATGAGGTTTTTGTTTAAGAGATTTAAGAACCGGTTTTTTAGGTAAAGGTTAGAACCTCATGCCATTTGTCACTTTTTCATTTGTTTGTTTTTAATTTTAGAATTAAAATTTAATTATATAATTATATTACATTAAAATATTAATATTTAATTGTTTAGATATGAAAAAAAGTTCTAAACCAATGGAGATGGTCTCAGATTTGTGGATACCAAGGAAACGAGAAGACGCCAAAGACCACTCGTGGACCTTTCGCCACGGGAAACCAAGTGAGCCCTTCTTATCTGACCCCTCATCATGCTCTGAACTCTTCAACATGATCGGAAGTGATACCACCAGCCAACTCCCATCTCCTGACGAGTTCGTTCGCTCGGAGATATACAAAGAGGTAAATCGTCAGTTCGGCTTTCAATTGGCTTTGGGCGATACCGTCGTGGTTTAACGTTTTTTATTTTGTTCTTGCAGTTGGCTGGTTCGATTAACCACATGGCTGGGGCGTATGATCGTACGTTGTTGAATACGCATCAGGCCGGTCAGGACGAGATCATCAAGGTCGAAGCGGAGCTTAAAGCGGAAGCGGCTAAGTCTCACTCTTGCTGGAGAGATCGAGAAGCTGAGAGACGAGCTGGAGGAGGCTCAAGGAGATCTCGAGGCAGAAGTGGCCAAGTCCAAGGATCTTGCCAAGTCAAACCAGACTCTGAGATCGTCCTGCGATAACTTATCTGCCAAGGTTGCCGAACTCAAGGCCCACACAGGCGGTCTTCTTAAGGAGAAAGATGCACTGATCGCGGAAAGAGACGGCCTCAAAGCGAAAATGGAGTCTGAGGGAGTCAGGCTGAAGGCTTCCCGCGACGAGATGATCTTGAAGTAGAGGAAAAAGTCAAAAAGATGGACGAGATGGCTGGTGAGTGCCAAGGTCGTCGGTTGAAGTACTGTACGTTGTAGCATAATATTTTTTTACCACAATAAATTCTCAATGATTGTTGGCTGTCATATTCTTCTTAACATATGAAATAAACAAACAAAAAGGTTATCTAGATCGATTAGTGCCCACATCGTATCATTTATACGACTGATTCAACTAACTAAATTTCTGCTTCCTCAGTCTAAACTTTTTTGCTACATCCTTTTTTTCTACATTCTCTTTTTTATTAATTTCGTCCATATGATTTTTTCTACATTTATACGACTGAATCAACGTACATATGACAATGATTTTTAGAATATTTTAACTGGATGACTTTGATTCTTATCTTTTGAAGTACTGTACGTTGTAGCATAAACTAGAAGCTGAATCTCCCATGAAAAGACATGGCATCATTGACTAAAAGCCTTAGACTACGTTTCTATCAAACAGTAATTCGGGTCTTGATTTTTTAGGTTTTGTACATGGCAAAGAATATATAGCTTTTGTCTGCGGTATATAATACGAACGAAATTAATAAAAAGAGACTGTAGAAAAAAAGGGTGTAGCAAAAAAAGTTTAGACCGAGGAAGCAGAAATTTAGTTAGTTGAATCAGTCGTATAAATGATACGATGTGGGCACTAAATGTTAAATATGGGTTTATGGACTTCCAACTCAAAATCAATCGGCAATTAGTGGATTAGTCTGAGTTCCTTATATATTAGCTCAAACTAAATAAGTATCCACATATATGTGGGTTTGTAATTTAATATTTTATAACCAGTTAAAAAAATTAAAAACAAAAAAACAAAATTAGATTACCCGTAAAAATATATAATACATAAACTAATAAACAAAGTTTACGATGAAATAAATATATACCCTGAAAGAAAAATTTGGTGAAGAAATGCAGTAAATAGTTTTTAATACGATTATTGGACTTTTAATTATTTGGTGTGTAATTGACATACTACAAAATTGTGGTTTATATAGATGTGAGGAATTAGAATTCTTTTACTATATGATTAATTTCCTTAATCTAAATGGAAAACTAAAGAATGTTTTTTTCTTTCCTTTTTTATATTAATTTTGCCTTTTAGGATAATTTTTGTTAGTAACTTTACCTTTTAAAGTTATAAATCAGTTATTAAATTTTCAGATTTTTGAGGTTTTTTATTAATCGATTTAATTTTTTCCAACTTTGACTTGACACGTGTCGCGATTAGGTGAATTAACAAACATTCAGTTTTATATTATAAGATTTCTTATTCTAAATTGAAATATTATTGTTAAAATAAAAATAATTGACATTTGTTCATTTTCTTTTTATGATTGTTATCTATTGTTTAATTTTCTTATTCTAATCTGAAATATGATTTTTCTTTTTTTTATTTAAAAAAAACTTTGGCTTTCATTTATAGTTTTTGTTTAATTTCCTTAATCAAAACATAACTACTATTTTTCTAATATCTTTGAGATTATAGTTTTTGTCTATTTTTTTCCTAATACCTTTTAAGATTCATAAAATTTTAATTTTATTTGTTAATATCATGTGTTAAAAGATAATTATAATTTTATTAAACACGTGTCAAAATATAATTGGAAATTTATTAAACATATGCCAAAATCTAGTCGATTAACTTAACACGTTGAAAATATAATTGAAAATTTATTAAACACATGTCAAAATATAATTGTAAATTTATTAAACACATGTCAAAATCTAATCGATTAACTTAACACGTGTCGTGATCATGCGTACTTTGAAACATTCTGCTTTATATAATAAATAAAATTCGAAATGTTTAAAATTTTTATATAAAATCTAAACATATAAGAAATCATGTACTTTTAAAAAAATTATGATTAATTTCAAAAACTTATGAAATAAATATATACGTTGAAGAAAAAATTTGGTGAAACATATGCAGTAAATACCCTTGGACATGATTATTGGATTTTTAATTTTAATGTGTCAAAGTATATATTTATCGTTTGTAAATATTTAAGAACACATATTGAAATTGAATAAAATATCATGCGGTTTATCTTTTAGCTAAACAAAATAATATATTTTATTTTTTGCAGTTTATAAGATAGTTTTGATTGATTTTTTGAGTTTTAGAAGTCATGATTTGCTTGTTTATAATTTGAATAAAAGAACTAAAATATGGAAGTACATATTTTAAAATTAAAAAGGTGTAGATTATTATATAGAGTTTGGTTGTGGTTGTATATTAATAATTTTCCTTTGTTAAGATTCCTTTTGTCATAATGGAAATGATTATAAATTTTTAAGTTTGGTTGTATATTGGTAATTTTCCTTTTAAGTTTAGAATATATCTATAATTTATCTTTTTTAAGTTTGGTCGTGGTATAAACTTTTAAGTTTTTTTGTCACTTTCCTTTATTGTAAGTTTTAATTATTTATTCTTGTTTTTTCTTTTCTTAAGATTGTCTTTTTTAGTTTAACATTTTTACCTTTTTTAAGTTTGGTCGTGATATAAACTTTTAAGTTTCCTTTTGTCACTTTCCTTTATTGTAAGTTTTCTTTAATTATTCTTGTTTTTTCTTAAGATTGCCTTTGTATTTTAACTTTTTTTATTTTAATATTTACTTTAATTTATTTTTTACATTTTAATTAAATTGACACATGTCATCTAAATTATCCGTTACAAATGTCACGATCTCGTGATTGATAATTATCATACGTGTCACGCTCACGTCGAAAGATCCAGCTTTATATAATAAGATACCTTCACACTTCCAATATGGGAGCCATTAATCTCGACAATGTTTCATTATAGAATTAATTTCAGATTAGATCGATCAGGCCTCTTTCGATGGGCCGGATCGATTTTGGTTCGGATTGGTCAGCGTGTGTCCGGGCTATGATACCATGTTAAATATGGGTTTATAGACTTCCAACTCAAAACCAATTAGCAATGAATGGATTGACCCAAATTCCTTATATGTTATCTCAAATATCTTCTCATTTCCAATGTGAGATATATTCTTCACACTAATCGATCTAGGTAACCTTTTTGTTTGTTTATTTCAGTGTTTTTAAAACCGGACCGGACCGGCGGTCCGGCCAGGTTGAACCTCGAACCGGAAGCATGCCCGGGTTGGGTTGACTATAAAACCCAAGAGTAGTTGGACCAGTTAAAAAATCGGATTAGACCACCAAAAAACCGGAAACCGGTGACCCATCGAACCGTATCAAACCGGGTTCAATTATAAAAAAACATAAAACATGTTTTTTGTATTTAGTTCTTACGCTTTAAGCCAATATTCGATATTTTTAATTATTTTATCTTTTTAAAATAGTATAATAGAGTTTCTATTAGATTATAACTTTTAATCTTTTACGGTTTTTTTATTTTTTTCTTTCCGAGTCTCTCTGCAAATCATCGCCGCACATCAATTCAAAGTCAAGGTATTGCATATTTTGTTATTCCCTTTTTTAATCATTGCTACTCTATTTTATTTCAGTTTTGTTTTAGATTTAAATTATTGAAATTTTCTCAAATAATATAATTATCGAAGTTTTATTTAATATTTAATTATTTAGAGGTTATATATGTCGAATATATATATATATATATATATATATAATTATTTTAAAAATATCAAACCCGGTCAAACCATATTAACCCATGATCCAAGAGCTTCCCGGTTTGGTTGCCGGTCAAGTTTTAAAAACACTGGTTTATTTCGTATGTTAAGAAGAATATGACAGCCAACAATCATTGAGAATTTATTGTGGTAAAAAAATCAAAAATGAAAACTAAACATTGTAAGAACTTTAAAAAAAACTCAAATCACGAGAGCGCACTAGTATTGTTTTTATCTTCCTCAGGTGCAGGAACAGTCCAATATTGTTTCACCGCATAGTAAATCTTCACCCTTTCATGAGGACCCTTCTCGTGGTCAGCAATTCTACCTTCCCACTGTAGCCCTTTGGTTAATTCCTTAACCTTAATCAGAATGTCCACGTCATCTCTTATAATCACTCCGCCACCCGGTCTAAGAATCCGGTCCATCTCCAACAATATATCTTCCGGTTCACACTTATCTTGGTACAAGGTGATAACCGAGTCAGCATGGATAAAATCATACGTTCTTGGGTACGTCGACATCGCTTCGCACCTAACAAAAAGAATAGAACAGAACCCGGTTAAAAACTATAACCTTCCACAAGAAAATCCGGTTTAGTTCCAGTCCGGTTTAAGCTTACCAGTTTTGATACGTTCCGATTAGGCCACGCTCGTAAATGACACCGAGAGTATTGAGCTTAGCCTCGACCGGGACAACGTTCATGACCCAGACCGGATCATCGGCTAGAGCCGCCGCGAATCCACCGAGGTAAGCGTTCATGTCTAGTAAATTTCTATATCTCCCGGTTTCACCTAACTGATAGTCTAATTTCTTGTAATAAGAAACTCTCTGTTTCCACAGTTTCGTGTCCTCCAAGAAAGCTTCCGGTGTGATTTCCTCGAGATCGCCGCTGTTAACCCTCGGAGGAACCGCATTTAACCTAGCCGGCCACTTCTCCACCTTCCCTCCAGCCACCGTCTTTAGACCCTCCCCCTCATCAACTTCAGGTAATGGCGTCAAACAAGAATCCATCTTCGTATACCTGAATCATTCCAAATTTATAGCCAAAGTTTTTAATTTTCAAATCTTATAGAATGAAAAAACTAATTAATTTACCAGGCCATGTCGGGATCTTGATCATGACGACAAAACTCCGGATTCTTCAAAACCTGTCTGTTTTTTTTACAGTGAATGTGGTTAAAGGGCTTTTGCCAGATGGCAAGATCATCCCTCTGAACAACTTTCTTCCAACACAAGTTTCTAGCGACCTGCTCGATCTGAGTCTGCTCTGCATTTAAATCATCCATCGTTCGCTCCCATCCTTTCCAACGGTTTTGCCAATTAATCGGCGGTCCAGACAAAATCCAATACCCTCCTGGTCTTAAAACCCTATCCACCTCCATCAAGTAAGCCCCATCTGCAAAATAACCCAAAGTGTTAGAAACTCTATGAGGTTGTAATTCGTAATTGTTTAGTCTTTAGAGTCAAACCGTTTTGGCCCCAAGGAATAAGGCAACGAGAGCAATGGGCTAAGTCAAAGGCTCTAGAAGGGTACGGTAAGCGGATTGTAGCCATGATTCCGATCATTGCTGGCACGCCACGCTCGAGTGCGAACTGGACCTGAGCTTCGTGTGTGTCCCTTGGTGCAAACGACATTGTTGTGATGTTTCTTGATAAAAGATACGCACCGAAGCTAGCCACCTGAAAATCAAAAGACACATATTTGACTGATATAAGCAATATTAAGGAAAATGAAAAACAAATTATGTCAACCTAAGAAATCTAAATCTCTTGATTTTGACTCTTTTGTTTATTATAACTACTAATTTTCAACTTTACACGTTTAACGGTAGGGTACAATTACTGAAATAGGTCAACAGTGACATTAGATGAATTAGGTGACTTAGTGGGTCACATTCAGAAACCAAAAATGTTGAAAAACTAATATAATTTTCTTTTCTATTTTTAACATTATATCTACAAAAAAAAAAAAAAAAAAAAAGATGATGCACTAACTCCAAATTTTTAATTACTGTATAAAATATATCAAATGGATTTTAAATTAGATATGATTAGATATGGATATGCATGAATATATGTTGCCAGTTACGTTGGATGCATTCTTGAATTAAAGTGTATGAAAAATGTTCCAACAGATTATTCGATTGGTGGAGAAAAATCTTCTTTTCTTTTCTTTTGAAGTATTAAAATCAAAATAATTAAGCAGTAGAAATCAAATATTCTGATAAAATAGATAGGCAAAACTAAATCGAACCGGATGGCTCGGTTAAGATTGAACGTACCCCGCAACCGGTATCGATGGCTGTACGGATAGAGCCGTCGCTGAGATCAATCAACCGTCCGATATCGTCAATGTACGCATCAGCGCCACGTGGAAACATCGTACCGCCGCCAGGAAACCAAAACCGATCGTTCCCGTACCGGACCCAATTCTGATTCTTTTTCTCAACCGTAAGCTCCGTGTGAGGCACATTGGCGAACCAGGCCACGTCACGGCTCTCCGGCCACCGGAACGGCGTCTTGTAACCGTACGGCGCCGGAATTCGGCATTTAAGGGTCTCGTCTCTCTCGGGGCAATGCCTTTGCCTGTACTCCAATCTTTCACGAGGGAATTTCAGCGATCGCTTCGCGTCTTCGCACGGCGTGATCTCACTCAATCCAGCGTCGCACGACGGGAAATTCACGGCGGTTTCCGTCACCGGAGGTGGATCATGAGGGTTGTGGTGGGCGTCGAAGTCGAGATCGCTCGTGGAAGTGGTTCTGGAGAATTTCTGGCACGGTGCGCCGTCTGCGTCATCGAAGGCGGCGCGTGGATTCGCCGCCGAATTTCGCCAAATCCCGAGGAGGTAGCTCCCGAAGAAGAGGAGCGCAACTAGGGTTACGTAATAAAGATTGGACTTCTTAGTCCTCGATGATATTCTTGTGAATAAATTCATCTCTTTTAAACAAACGAATCAATATGGCTTAATTTTCAGAAAACCCAATATGAATATATATATATATATAAGCCTCTCTGTGTATATACACAGCGAAGCGATGAGAGTCGAATCGAATGTGTGACGAGTGAAATTTTCAAGGGTCGATATGAAGTAGTTCGAGGGTAATATAAGGGAGGAGAACAAGGGAGCGAGTGTGGGATACGCGCCTTGATGGTCAACGGGTCAACGCGGATTAATATTGTATCGTTCGTGAGAGATTAAGCTAAAAACGTGCGAGCTTCTCAATTTCTCATAGGCAACAATGGGGAATTATTAGTAAAAATCGGGATTGCGTATATTCATGCATTTGTATTATGAGCAAGATATCTTTTTAACATTTGGAATACATATTAATGTTTTGTATCGACTTCCTTAGATTATGTTATTTTACCATTTTCTTAAAATCAAATTGACTGAAAACTCCTTGTATGCCAAAGTACACGTGCCGATGAAGCGCGTGCAGTTTGATAAATAGGTGGGGTCCGTTTGGGTCCTTTGGACGCAAAGAGACGCAATCCCTCTTGCACTTTAGTCCGGTATGAACCAGGTTCACGCTAAACCGAAAGTACTTTTGTGATGAGTTTCCCGGTTTAACCGAGAAAATCACATATACCCTGGTCAAGCCTTCTCTTTTGCTCTGTATATACGCCAATTTTAGGAATGAATTAAACTTTTTGTTGGGACCAGAGGGTTTAAACCTTGCGGGGATGTGAAGAAAGCCCAAATAAGCTAAGTTTGTTCAACATTGGAATCGCAAAAAGCAATGAGAGTTTGAATTTGGCGTTTGCGGTTATGTGCTAACTGTCGAATACGAATACCAAGCCAATGTGTTTCTTGGAATGCTATGTTATATGAAGGGGGCTCTCGGAGCGTACTGCACATAATGTTTGTAGTCCTAATCGTTTACTACCATCACATTATTTTGGAGGTTTGCATTTTTGACCATCTCAGTGACTTTTATGGGCTCAATTGCATTCAGAACAGAGGTGTTGCCTGTTATTTTTGCAATTTTTTCTTGTCTAGTGGTGAAATTAATGTTTGTTATTGTTTATTTTTTACAGGTTGAATCCAACCTCTATGAATTTCACAAACCAAAAAAAAAGTACCTAACAAGATCGAATTCATTTTTCTTTAAGAATTGTAGTTTTCATCTATACTATTAAAACATAAACATTTTTGAAACATGTTTCTAAACAACTCTTATTTTTTCTAACAAGTAAAGAGATATTTGCACACATAGTAACTAATTTGACATTTACTTACGTATTTAGCATTTTTTGTCTTCTTATGTGTCAAATGACGATTTTGCCCATGTTTTCTATTGGTCCGTAAATTGTACATAGTTGAGGCGCGGTGTATTGTACAGGGTAAGACTGGAAAGTCAACGCGTGTACAATACAAAAAGTGTTAGTTTTGCACAAACTTTCAAAAAATGTTAGAATACAAAATAAAATTTTAAAAAGCGACTAAACATGCAAGAATCCCATAAGTAAACTTGTTTCTAAACAACTTTTTTTTTTTTAATAAGAAAACATGTTTCCAAACAACTCTTCTTCTTCTTTTTTTAAATAAGAAAACTTGTTTCCAAACAACTTTATTTGTAATGAACCGGTTACACAAAATTAAATCTATAAAAGAATTTACTCCGCCTGGGTTAGAATTTAGTTTTCTTATAAATGAGTTGTCTTCAGTTATTGATCGATATGAGAACCGATAACTTATCTTCGTTAGTTGCATCTTAGTAGAAACTTATTTATTCGTTCTGGATCTTTTGGACGTCTGAGAACAAGCAACATACTGGATGGAATCTACATTTTTCTTCTCCAAATATTATACACTGGTTAATTTTTCTCCTGGTAAGAGAAAGTGGTTATAACCATGGGAGAACGAGTGTTCCACGATGCATGGATGACTCCAAGATTGTAAATTTGTGCGAAAACAAACCTAAAATTAATATTACGAATTAGACCAATGATGATTTTATCCCGCACAGATGGTTGGAGATTTGGCTCTAGTTTTTGTCTCCATTAGATTTATAGGTAATCATAAGTAAAAACTCATTTTCTTCCGAAGAAATTACATACATCTAAACCTTTATTTCCAGTATTTGCTTGGCAAAAATAACACATCCTAAATTCCTAATTTTGCAAAATTAAAACCTGTGCATCAAGAATCCGAGGCATAAACATAATTATTATATAATCATCATTCCTGCAGATAAGTATTTATACGAGGACTTATATAACAGCAGCAAATTACTCAAAGGGGGACCAACAGAAACTTTCTCAAACGACTCTCTCCTGAACACCAGCTTCTTCGATAAGTTTCATGGTGTTTTGATCTTGGGGAGTGTCGGAAGCAACTGTGTTTGTTGAGAGAAACGAGAATCACATAAGATCAGAAGAGGAAAGTTATGAACTCGGAAAGTGGGTTTGGCGTGAAGAACGAAGAAGAGAGTGTTCTTTTACCTGGTAACATGAGATGATAGAGGTGATGAATCCAAAAGCTCCGGTGACACGAGGAGTGATCTTCTTTGGAGCTAACTGAAGAAGACCAGCTGCTACAACAATGTCCATGGCTGATTTGATCAAAGCCAGAGTCCTCTCGTTCGATTTTTTAAGCTTAGCACGATACTCCTCATCCTGCAATTTACACAATTGACAAACAGGAATTGAGTTTCTAATAAGATTTCCTAGAAACAGAAGATTGAGAGAGAGGTTTTATTATTTTTATTTTTGATAAAGGAGAGAACATTACTTGATACTTGTTGCCATTCTTAAGCCCCTTTTCGATCTTCTTCATCGATGAAGAGAGCCTTCCAATCTCACCAATCTAATAACAGTGGAAACCGATAATAAGCTGCGAAAAACATAAAGAATCATCGGGAAGCAAATATAAGACGGACCTCAACTAAAGTTGTACAGACAGATGATCCCATCCAGCAGAAAAGCGATATACGTCCAAGTAACTCAGCTCGCTCTTTGTTCTGTGATGAGATAAAATAACAACATTAGCCCAAACATGAAAACTTCAAATAAGCTAGTGGTGCACAGGTTTGATCTCTCTCACCTTATATATTCCTGATCTCCCAAGCCAGACAATTTGATCCAGGAACAAGAATGTAGATAAAAGTGCGTTCTTCGACTGAAAACAACAAACACCCATCAACAAAGATGATTGATCCAGAAGAAAGATATGATGAAACAAGGGGACCAAGAACTCTTTGGTTCTTGAGATTCTTTTCACTACTGTAGCGTTTTAAGCCATTAAAAAAACCCTCTTAGACAATTTGTCAAACAGTTTGCGTGCACAGTTCACTTATTATGGGTTTTGTAAGAAAATGAAAAGAACTCTGAAGCACCTTTCCAAGTAAAACAAGAGGAAGTGGAGTCCCTTTAGGCATAGGACTGATAAGACCATGTAAGTCATTAACAAACTGTAACACAATGAAAAAAGATATCAGTTAAAAAACAAAGCGAATTACTAGTCAAAAGGAAAACAACGACATCGAAACAGCTAGAAAGGCTTAACCTTGAAAAGACGGAAGAGTTTCCTAGCTAAGCTAGTGGATCTGTCAACATTTTGGGCAGTACCAGGTTGTCCACCGCTCAAGAACTTGGAACCATACTGTATAGCTCTGCATAACTTATCCCTTGCCTCGGCTTTGTTCAGATACATAACCACGAGAGCAAGCTCGGCTCTTGATACATCTAATGTAGTCGCCATGTTCTCTCTGATAAATGGTCGAATATTAGTTAAGAGACCTTTAAAAAAAAAGCCTAATAAAATTGCTACTCAAAACTCAAAAGGCAACAAATTTCCAGCCTTTGAACAATCACAACAATTTCGAACCATGAAGTCGCTTTTGAACGAAGAAACCCAAAAACACGAGGACGATCAGATGGTACAATCCCAGAAGTCAAATAAAAAATTGAAACAATCAGATAAATAAAAAAAAATCGTTTCGAAATACCTTTGGAGATGATACGAAGACGATCTCTATTAACACCCCCAAGAGATGTGTGGAGAGAGAGAGAGAGGATAAACAAAAATTAAGAAAAAAGGAAAAAGAAAAGAGATTCAGTGCCTCTGTTTTTGGAACGTCAGCTATTGTTTTGTCTTGATCTTCTTTGCTTTGTTGTGATCGGAGATAGGGCTTGTTTGGTCATCTTCGTTCCCCGATAAACAAACAAAACATCGCCGTTGGTCAACGCAGTGATCTCCTCGATCCCTCATTTTCAGCCGTCGATTGTGTTGACTCTTCATGAACCAACGATTAGACACGCTGTGTGTACACCAATGCTTCCTCCCACACTTGATTATAATCTCTCACTCTGCTTGCTGAAGTTGAGAGGATATCCGAATCACGTGGCACACATATCAAGGAAAGAAACAGTCCACGTGGCATTGTAGACATTTTATGGGCCAATAACACTCTCGAATCTGTTAAGAAGCCCATTATAGAATAGACCCAATCTAACGGCTGATAAGAAAAAAACCATAAAAATACATGAATTATATAAAATTTAGAAGAAAAATACACTAATTATTTTGGCTCTTCAAAAACTACACAAACTATTTATAACACCCAATTTAATATATGAACATTAAAAAATCGTGGGTTTTGTACCGGATTCGTCATCTCCGTTAACTCGTCGGACGGAAGTTAAGAAACGCCGTTTGTATTAAATGGAAAAAAACCTTAAAAATACATGAATTATATAAAGTTTGGAAAAAAAATACACGAACTATTTTGGCTCACAAAAAATACACATATTATTTCTTACGCCCATTTTAATACTCGAATATTCAAAAATCGTGGGTTTTACACCGGATCTGTCAACTCAGTCAACCCGTTGAACGGAAGTTACAAAATGTTGTTTGTATTAAAAAAAAACTGTTGAAAAGACCACTGTTGACCTTGTCTTTTTCCCCTAAATAAATGAGAAACCATGAATTGGATTTTCCCCAAATAGAGCCACACAAACCCTTAGTTGAATTTCCCTCAAATCAATTTTGTCTCGAAATTGATATTCTCTCTTGATTTTCCCTTCGATTATAATGACCTAAACGTAATCGACTTCGACTTCGACACTAATGGAAGATAAGGTATGATTTATATAGTCATTTTTTGGAGACAACATAGTTCATGTATTTTGCTACCAAATTTTATTTAGTTCATGTGTTTTTAAGGTTTTTTCCATTTAATACAAACGGCGTTTCTTAACTTCCGTTCTTCGAGCTAACGAAGTTGACGGATCCGGTGTAAAATCCACGATTTTTGAATGTTCTTGTATTAAACCGAGTGTTATAAGTAGTTTGTGTATTTTTTGTGGAGCTAAAATAGTTCGTGTATTTTTATTCCAAATTTTATATAGTTCATGTCATTTTAAGGTTTTTTCCCTAAATCTAATTAGGAATATTTCCTATTTTTAGTTGAGGACCCTAACCTTCAAATACTCTCGACTCTCTCTTGCTAAAAAAAAATTAGTAAAAATCTCCTAAACTAAATTGGTTTTCCTTACACATCCAATTTTTCTAAACCTCCGTCGGGCGTTCTATACACTACTGTAAGTCAATTTCTTCTGCAGCGTAATCATGATCGACATGTGTATTTGGCGTTGTACATAATATATATAACTTTTGTGTGTTACAAAAGTTTTCATGTTTGACTATTATATAAATCTTATACAAAGACTTATCTGGATCCAATCACATACATCTCCTCATAGGAAATTGCTGATCAACCATAATTCCCTCTGTAAAACTTGTTTTCTTTCACAATATTTGTTCTTTAGCGAGCGTGATTGTCCATGTAGGTTTTGTTATAGATTAGAATTCGACAAGCTAGTTGTGGAAAGAGATTGTGTTGTATTTAGATTCCCTTCTCTGCTCCGATTGATTGGACGAAGTAGGAATCGGTTATCTTCGGTTTTGTCTGGTTCTGAAATTCCCTCCCAAATTGATTGGTTCCAAATCCTCAATGATTGATTAATACTCTTGCAATTTTTGCCATCTATTGGAAACCAGAACGGCCCGTGTATTTTTACAGTTAATCAAAAGCCCAGTGGGCTTTGACTTTGGCCCGATTCAACATAAAACCCGCTCTTCTTTAACCGACAAAACCTTGTCGTTAGGGTTTTACATACTTAATCGTTGTTCACTTGTCTCTGAACTGAATTAAAACAAAACAAAACAAAACTGCAGTTTTTTTTGTAAAGATGGAGCTTAATAAGGATCAGGCAACCATGTCGGAGAATAATAAGCCTCTAGATCCAGATCCCAGATTTGCTTGCGAAGGTTGCAGCGTTTTGCTCGACGTCAACGATGGCGATCGTCTTGTCTTCGCTCGTCTCTCTGGTGGCGCGTGAGTCTTCAGATTAATTCTCATCCTCAAATTATATTGATTGGATTTGGTTTTGATTTCTATCTCTCTCTCTCTCTTTTCACAGTATATTAAAAATTGGGAATAAGAATTACTCTTTAAAGCCATTGATCGGAGCTCCGTTTGGATCTCTGTTCCAAGTCGAAAGCGGAGAAGAAGGTTCTTTCCTCTCTCGCATTCTACCCGTTAAACAAGGTTTGTCTTTCTCCCATAAACACACTAATCCTTTTTGCTGAATACAAAAGAACTATAATGTTCTTTCCTCTCTCGCATTCTACCCGTTAAACAAGGTTTGTTTTTTTTTTGTAAATTATAATGTTCAGTTTTTGATGCTTTGTTATAATAGATAGATTGAATTTGGTCTAATTGATGTTTGCTAATCCCAGAGAATAAAAGTAATAATGTTATCGACGATTCGAGAGATAATCGGGAACTTGTCGACAATAACGAAGCCCAAAACCTTACTGGTGAAGAAATTGAAGCTATGCGGAGGTTAGAAGAAGACTTAATTCTCTCTGTGTGTGTATATATTAGATTCATATATTGGAAGATTTGCCTACTTTTTCGGTTTTAATGTGTAGAGAGGGTGCAAAAGGGGATGAAATTATTGAAGCTCTAATTGCAAACAGCAAAACATTTGAAAAGAAGTTTCAGTTGTCTCAGGTACAGTTGATCCCTCTGCTTCTACTTCAAAAATTTAATAGACATATAATTGATTTTCTTGTTTAATTTTTTTTTTTTTAGGAAAAATATAAGCTTAAGAAGCAGAAGAAATATGCGCCAAAGCTGCTTCTAAGACGGCCTTTTGCTCGAAGGTATTTCTACGTTTTTTTTTTGTCTCCTTTTGTTTTCAACTTCTTTCGTTTCTCTTATTTCGGATCTGTTTCTGTTTACCAGTATATGTGAGGCGTATTTCAAGAAATACCCAGCAAGAATTGGGTAAGTGTACTTGTTTCTTTCTTGAATTGTATTCTGAAGATTTTAAGTCCTTGTTCCCCTCTGTTGGGATTTGAATTCTCTCACTCTTTTCTATAACAACCGATAGCAGCTAGTGCGAAAGATTCGCAATTGGTTTGGTATTGATTGCTATTGTATTTCTTTTTGTTGTGTTGCAGATTCTTACGAGTAGATGCGTTATCTCTTTTGTTAACAATGGCTAATGTCACCGCATACTCGGATGTGCTTGTGGTGGATATGGTTGGTGGCCTTGTCACTGGTGCAGTGGCTGAACGATTAGGAGGTATAGAGCTTTTCTTTAACAACCTCTCCGATTTACCACACGAGCAATAGAAACAGCTGCATTTAGGATTCGCTGTTGATTATTTCTGTAACAATGTGCCGCTATTGTGTGCCTTATATGTATATTCCTTTTTAACAGGCACTGGTTATGTTTGCAATACATACAAGGGAAATTCTCCTTATCCTGTGGAGATGGTTAGGATGTTCAACTTTAGTGACAAGGTTATAGAGAGGTATGGTCGATTGTCTCTTATTCTTTTTTTTCTCTGTAGTTTGTAAAATATATCTGTAATAATTGACTCTTTCTGTGTGCAGGATCGTGCAGTCATCTATAAACGAGCTCTCATCAGCCAAAACTGCATCTCCTGAAGAAAACAATCAACAAGAAAGAGTTTATAACGCTGAGATTAATATTAATGCAAGTTGCCAACCTCTACCGTTTCACTTGAGTCTTAATTTGAGAACTATTTTGGTTATAACAGAAGGTTTTATTTGAAAAATGCAGGAACCATCTACATCTGATATGGTAGAAGAAATATCTGTGACAGCTGATGAGGCTGGAGTAGTAGATATTGTTGCCCCAGAGAGCAAAATTATCAAGGCCCCAAAAGCTGGAGCCAAGGCTTCGAAAGAAGCAATAGAAATGTGGCAAGAAAACGGTTTCTCTAGGTAAGTAAGTTAAACACTAGTGTTTCTATGAATGAAATTTGGTTTCGGCTCATAAATGTCGACACTTGTCTGTTTGATTTGCAGCCTAATCATGGCTGCACAAGACCAAGACCCATGGAGCTTAGCTAAAGATGTATTGCCACTGCTCTCCTGCTCTGCTCCTTTTGCAATATATCATCAGTATTTACAGGTATGTCATAAGAAGAAAGCTTTTTTCAGTATGTTTGGCAATAATTTTGCATCAGAACATAATCTCATATGATGAAAATTCTCAGCCGCTGGCGACATGTATGCACAACCTTCAGCAGGGGAAGATGGCGATCAATCTGCAAATAACAGAACCGTGGCTACGCGAATATCAGGTCTGATCAAAATTCTCTTTTCTTTTGTTTACCGATAATTTATCGATCGATAGGTGCTGATATATTAAAATGCAGGTGCTTCCTTCAAGATCTCACCCTCACATGCAGATGAGTTCTTTTGGAGGCTATGTTCTGAGCGGCATCAGAATCTCTACCACTTGATTCTTGTTTTCAAACCTCATTATTCTTATCATTTTCAATAACTGAGGTTTGATGTTTGATGTTTGATCTTTCCTTTCAAAAGGTCTTTGTATTTGTTTGTTGTTGAGATATAGGGATGAGATTATAGGAAAACTCTCATGTTGATACGCTTTTTTTTCCAATCTAATCTATAGTTTATTGATTAAAGATCGTTATGATTTATTGAAAATTGTACAAAATCGTAGAAAGTAAAAAATCTTTATGAAATGCACAAACCCTAAAAGAAAATATCATCATCATTCTTCTTATCATTACCATTGGCTCAGTTTCATATAGATTATGAAACATTACAAAAAAATACACAATATATACCACATTATATATATTTTAATAATATAAGATCTGCTTCATTTTCTTCTTCTTCTTCTTGTTCTTCCCCTCTCTACTTCCTACTAAAGAAACTTCTCACTTTCCCTTTCTCAATCCTTTCAAGAAGCTTCTTCGAACCAGGAACCTCCAATTCCGACAACTTCTTCAGATAACCAACAGCTCCATACGAAACCATCAGCTTCTTACACTTCCTGCTCGAACAAAGAGCCGCCAAACCCGAAACCGCATACTTCTTCGCCGAATTGCTCGGACTCGGCTCAAGCAACATCACAAGACTCGTCACGCTCTTCTCATCTCTCTTCACTTCTCTGCAATTCCTTGGAACCGTTACAAGACTCGCTATAGCTTGAGCAGCAACCTCTCTAGCTCCACTCGCTTTCGCCTCCAACATTCTTATCAACAAAGGGATACAACCCGATTCACCGATCATACTCTTAGTCTCATTTGATGTAGCAATCCTGCAAATCGTCGATGCAGCTGCTTGTTGAGCTCCGGTTGATCCTGATTTAAGAACATGGACTAAACTTGGGATTATCTTGAAGTAAGTTTCGACAGAAACAGAGCCAACAAGATTCCGAATCGCTGCAACTCCTGATTCTTGAGGAAGAGGTCCGTCTAAGTAAGCGAGCAAAGCTTGAATCCCGTTCTCTGATATAACCGATCTTCGAAGAGTTTCGTTGCTAGAAGTGAGATTTTGAAGACATTCTGCTGCGTATTCTTTAGATCCCAACAGAATTCCGCAGTTAAGTATGTTAATCATCAGTTTAACGATTCCTTCTTCCGCTAGATTCAGTCTTACTTCAGGGACAGCGGATATGTTCTTCAAAGTACAAGCGGAAGCGGCTTGAGAAACAGAGTCCCCTGTTTTACAAATCTCGATCAACGAACTAACACCTCCGTGACCAACAATCGAACGCGATGTCTCTGATGAAATCGACATTCTTTGCAACGAAATAACCGCTTTCTCTTTCGCAATGGGACTTCCGGATTCTAGCAGCCTTATCAATGGAGGCAATGCGTTCTCTGAGACAAGCCAGTTTTCGCATCCGCCTGATTCTGCTAACGAGCAGATCACAGTCACCGCGTTTTCCCTAACATTAGGCGAAGTGGCAGTCAAAAGCTGCACCAAAGACGCGACATTGGTCCGACCCAAAGCGGTTATAACTGCTTTTTCGTCATCTTTCATTACCTCGACGAGCTGCTCAAGCGCTTTGCGTTTGGACTCCAAGTGACCTATTTGAAGCCGGGCAAGCAATTCTCTAACGCTAAACGTTTCCAAGTCTTGAATCGACGAAGATAAAGGTTGCGTAACTTCACCGAGAACACCTGTCTTCATTAGCAATCCACAATCTTTTAAGCTAAGATCGATTTTTGCGGATAGAGAATCAAGATCACTCTGCATCTTTAATTTCCCTTCTTGCTTCTCCTTTGTACATACAATTGCGAGCTCGATGGCTTCTTTCAAGGTTCCTAAGACCGCTTGAAGTTGCTCTTTGCAGAGAGTGTGTTTAGAGAAGCAAGGATGGCTAGACAAATCCGATAAACATGTGGGAATCTTCTCTAATCTTGAAATTATCACTCTCCATCTGCTTGAGAAACCTTTCACTGTTCTTGCTTTGTCCAAAGCAATCGGGACAAGCTCTTGTGCCTGTAACAACAAATCTTCAACTGTTGGATCAACCAGAGTTTCGTTTCCGGTTTTCTCCTCCACCATGATCACACACAATCCTTGAGCTCTGTTTCAATGAATTGCACCGAAGAAGAATACAAACAAAATTAGCGAGTTACAGAAGAAAAAAAAAATCCAGAAACGATCATATATGCCTTTGATGAGATACATACACTGGCAAAGAATTGATCTTTAATTTTGTAATAGAAAAAGGAAAAAGTGGGGAACGAAAAGTAATGAAGGGGGTAGTTGAATGAGTGATGAACAAGTTGGTAGATTTGTTTTAAATAAGGACACGGATTTAAAAAAACAAAAAGGAAGAAGCCATCAAAAGAGTTTTGAGAATCTTGAAATGATCACAGAAAAGCTTTCAATATTTGCTGGAGAACGAAACCCTACCAGACAAAATTTAACAAGTCATTTTCCAATTTTCTTTACTTCGTCGGTGTGAACATTAATTGCTATAAAAGCTAATGATAAGATAATAAATAAATAGAAGCATCATCTATTATATGAGAAATATTTTAAATGAAAGGCTCAAACAGTCCTGGAAGATCAATGAAAAAAAAGGACAAGAATACCCTTCTGAAGATCAAAACCAAAGATTGATGCTCAAGCTGGTTTAGAGGAAAAGCAATAGAAACTTTGTTTCAAAGAGAAGATGTGAGTCTCTTTCAACAAATCGTGTGCTTAAAAATGTCATAAGAGCTCGAACCAAACTCCACTAACACTACACATAAGTTTGGTGACAAATCCACAACTTGTCTTTACTGCAAGAAAAGAAAGAAAAACAAAAACTTTATTCCTTAAAGCTTGTGTAAAATGCAAGAGAATCAAACAGAACAGGAAGGAAAAAAATAAAATAAAAACCCAGAACAATTATCTTTGAGATTAAAAACGATCTATACCAAGAAGATAACAATTACCTTTGAGATTGGAAAGAAAGATCTACGCTTCAGCTTCTGGGTTCGCTGTCCGAACCAAAGAAACTGTGTAACGAATTTGTTGCAGAACTTTGAATTTCGAAACTGAATCAAAACAAAAAGTAGAAACCTTTCCTTCTCGAAATATTCAAGCTATAGCGAGTCTTCAGAGACTCTCTCTCTCTCACACAGAAGGAGCTGTGTGTCAGAGTCGTTTAGTCAGCTTTAGATTTGTTCCGTCAGAACCGTAACGCACGATTTTTTTTTATCGTATCGAGAGAAATTTCAAATTTCGGTGATCAAACGGCTCTAGTTTCATCTTGGGGATCCTAATCGAACGGTTGGGATACGATTGAAATTTGAAATGGCTTAGTGATTAACTGACGTGGACATGTATCTGGTCTTCTCGGGAGCGTCACGTGTGCCCAAGTATAGCAAAATTGCCCCTTGTGAGTTGGTTAAATTAACGAAAACGCCATTGGCTTTAGCATCGACTTTTGAGGCCCAGAAAGGAGAAAGTGTCGAGGGGACCGAGGCGCGTGAGGCTTGTGGGCCTAATTTACGTGCACGAAACGGCACGCACTTGTCTGCTCATGCTGTTGAGAGCATCGGCTTTTGTGATTAATTAAATTTATCATTAAGGTCACTCTCTATGAAGTATGAGCTGATCATCAGCCAAATTTTAATCATTTTTAAGGTAAAATTAACACGATCGAAATAATTATCTCTAGTCACATTTCCCTATGATAGTTTTCTGATATAAAACTCAAACATGTTTCAGCAACTCCACAATATTTGTTTTTTAAAAAAAATCGGTTAATTTATAATTCAGTCATAAAATTCTTATTAGTTTTTTAACTACTATTATCACCTGTGTTTTTTTTTGTGTGGATACTTGCACACATTCTGAAACAGTTGAATTGCCTCACGAATAATTTATATGCTTACAAAAAGCGGTTTGGCTTCAGGGTCGAAGAGGAGAAGAAAGTCATAAATCTTACTTCCACAACTTGTATTAGCAAGCATGAACATTTCATTTTTTTTTCATTTTCTTTTAGATGGAAACAACCTGAAACATAATGTTGGTATATAAGATCTACCATCGTAACTCGTAAGTGAAGCTTTGGAGACAAGGGTGGAAAGATGCGTGTCTGGAGCTTAGGTGGGCAGCAAAGTCTTAGACATTTTCGTTTGGGAGATCAAATCTTTAGTTTCTTTTATGGTCCACAAAAGCATATTGATATATCTGTACATTAATAGTATGTATGATTTGATGTTCGACTCTAGACCACAAAGTCATAACCGATTTCATTTATAACAGATCGGCGGGTTTATATAAACGAAGATCCAAATCCAGCTCTATATGGGGTTACAAAAACAAAACTCATTGATAAAAGAACAAACTTAGGCTTAAATTCAAGCCCAAGAACTGTACTTTAAAACTCAGGTCATCAACAAATATAAGGTTTACTAGCTCAAGAATGGTCCAAAATTCATAAAAAAAAAAGAATTAAGAAAGAGGAAACACTAAAGGAAAAGATGTGGCTGAGAGAGTGGAGTAATCTTCTTCACTGAACGAGCGCCTTTTTCCTGAAAGAGCATCCTTCAGTGAGCATTGCCTTTCCTCCTGTGGGTTGGCACAACACCGTCTGGCACTTTCCACACAACACAACGGTCTGTGAGTGGCTGAACACCGTCGTGCTGCAAATTAAATTCCACACAACAAAACCCAAACCCATTCATAAATTATCGAGCAAAACATGGATAGTTTCAAGATAAAGAGTTCCAAGGTTAAGGATTACATGTTAAAGCAGCCTTGGTGCTTCACATCCTACATCAACCACATAACATAAAAAGAAAAAATCTAATCAGCACCCAAAAGAAGTTTATTGATAAAATTAATGAGAACCAATTCATAACAGTTCTAACACATCTGAAACAAAGAGTGAACAGATTCGGATAGATAATCTATATTCTACAATCGGATGGTTTGCAGCAAAAAGTTTTCAAATTTCAACCAAAGAAGAAAGAATTACCATGTAAAATGAATTGGGAGACGGAACAAGGCGCTTGAGCTTGTGCTTCCTCTTCTCAAGCTCAGCAGGTGGGTTAAGCAGATCAATATCTTGGAGAACCTGAGATTTATTCCAATATCTTGTGGTCAATCAATCAATTCATGAAAAACCCTAATTCAAAATCTCTCAAAACCTAAGAATTGCATTCAGAGAAGACACGATTGAACAACAGAGTGCATCGAAACTACGCGCAAAGGATTCGTTTGTTCTTTGTTTTTCTCCACGGAAAATCGAAGAGATTAAAGATCGAGAACTAACCATCTTCGTTAACTTAACTTGTAGAGATGACAAGCCTGAGAGAGAACACAATCAGCCGAGAAAATGGTTTTGAAAGTTGTAAACCCTAATTTCCACAAACGAACAACGCCTTATAAACTCAATTCATATAGGGTCGGTTGTCAAAAGATTATTGGGCTAAATAATATATTGGACCATTCCCTTTTAGAGTATATATTAATTTTGCCCATTATAAAAAAAAACAATTTTTAAAAGCATTGCTCACACAAGTCGCAACTTTTCAGTCGAAACGTCGTCTCTTTCTCTCTTCTGTTGTAAACGCTCTCACTCAAACGATACACGCTCTATCTCTTTGGCCTCGCCGGAACTTATGCAGAACACCGACGGAGATGACGATGACGACTTCCAGATCCCTCCTTCCACTCAGCTTTCTATTCGAAAACCCCTTCGGCCAACCAACGCTAACATCTCTCACCGCCCTCCCAAGAAGAAGCCCAGACTAAGCCGTAATCCGGGAAAGGAAAATGTGGCTCCGCCTCCTGAATTTAGCTCCGACCCAGATTTCGCGTCTGGGAATTATGCGCTGACTGCGGATCTTCTGGGCTCGTCTTCTTCTCCAGACTGTATTCCATCGAGTGTTGATTGTTCAGCAGGAGATGTAGGTAAGCCTATTTGTTCTCTCGCGTTGGAAACAAAAGACGAGCATGTTTTGGTTGGTAAAAAGGAGAGGGCTGACTGTTTCAAGGCGAATCGTGAGGGTTATTTGTGCAATTCGATGGAGGCTAGGTTACTGAAGTCGAGAATTCGTCACAGGTTTGATGGTGAGGATGAAGGGTTTGTTGAGTCCGACACTGAACTCGACGTGTTGATAAAGCTTTGCTCTGAGGGTAACAGTGGAGAGTGTAGTTTAGGCAAGGATGATTTGATTCAATGCCCGCTGTGTTCAATGGATATCTCAGATTTGAGTGAGGAACTGAGGCAAGTTCACAGCAATAAGTGTCTTGACAAGTCACATAATCAGGCTCCTGAGCAAGTAAGCTTCTTTGTTATCTGATGACTTTTTTCGGTTCGCTTTCTGTAAGGATTTAGTTCAATATTACGGACTGCTAACTTGTAAATTTGGTTATAGGACACCCCGACGAAATTCAATAATTCCTCTTCGTTTATTGAAGAATCTGTTGATGATCCAGTTCGGCCTCCACAGCTAGTTAATGATCTCTCTCCGGTGCTTAAATGGCTTAGGAGTCTAGGTTTGGCTAAATATGAAGATGTTTTCCTTCGCGAAGAGATCGACTGGGATACCCTTCAGTCACTCACTGAGGAGGTAATGGAATTCCTTAATTTTCATGGAACAAAAGCTTGATAAGTATCTTCACCAAAATGTGGAAAATACACACAGTATTTTTATTTATTTATGTGCATGTATGCATAGCTTACTTGTTTACACAAACAAACGGGATTGAGAATTGACGAGGTTATAGTTCCACAGGATCTCCTGAGCATAGGTATCACGTCTCTTGGTCCCAGAAAGAAGATCGTGAATGCACTTAGCACACTTAGAGAAGAAGCCTGTGCATCTTCAGCTGAAGGGCAGGCACAGTCTCTTAGTAGCCATGTTACAGAGAGACAGAGAGAGAAGTCAACCAATCGTAAGGCAAGTGAACCCAAAAAAACAACTGCCAACAAGTTGATTACAGAATTTTTCCCTGGTCAGGCTACCGATAGCTCAAAGATCCGGAAGCCCCCTAAAGAACCTACCACAGAGAAGAGTCCATCATATTCTGGCTGTAGACGTACTGTGAGAAGAAATGGCAACAATGGAAAATCTAAAGTCATTCCACATTGGAATTGCATTCCGGGAACACCTTTTCGAGTGGTAGTTCTCTGTAACAAGCCAGACCATGGTTTCACTTCTTTGTTCAAGTTAGAACTCGTAAATGCAACCTTGTTACATATTGCTCCTTCCCATTCAATGCAAATATGCACAGGAAATTATACTCTAGATTTTCTGCTGAGTGCTGAATATTTATATTTGGTGACTTTCTTGTTAATATATGTATGCAGGACGCATTCAAGTACCTCACACGCGATTGTGGCCATTGGTTTCTTACACACTTTCATCTCGATCGTAAGTAGTCTAGTGTTTGCCTAATTATATATTTATACTACACAGAAGAATCCTGCACATCATGGAAACAGTGCGTAAAGTCTCTGGATCCTCATTTACAGATTATCAAGGTCTGACAAAGTCATTTAGTCATGGGAAGATATACTGTTCCCTAGTTACCGCCAAGTTGGTAAATATGAAGATTGGAATCCCTTGGGAGAGACTGCAAGTCCTGCACCTTGGCCAGAAAGTTAATATTGCGGGCATTGATGTGACATGCTTTGATGCAAACCACTGCCCGGGATCCATCATGATACTCTTTGAACCAGCCAACGGTAAGGTGCGTTCTTAAATTAGACATTTCCAGGGTGTATTCATTAACATGTGTAGAACTTTCCAGTCACAAAATAATTGTCCCTGGACTCTGTTGATTTGTATAGGCTGTTCTACATACGGGTGATTTCCGGTATAGAGAAGAGATGTCAAACTGGCTGATGGGTTCGCATATCAGCTCTCTTATCCTTGATACTACATACTGTAACCCCCAGGTTAGTCATGCATCAATATTATATTGTATTGTAGCATTAAGAAAGCAATAACTTTTTCAATGAACATTCATCCGGTTTATATTAATATTTGAAATCCATTTTTGCCTCAAGTTTCTCTGCATGATTTACAGTGAACAAAGAAGCAGCTTAGAGTCCTATTACCATTTTTACTCCCGGAGAGGGAAAGAAAACTTCCTATGACTGTATTGATACAAATGCCATCATTTGTTGCAGTATGACTTTCCAAAGCAAGAAGCGGTAATACAGTTTGTTGTTGAGGCTATTCAAGCAGAAGCCTTTAATCCCAAGACCCTTTTCTTAATAGGAAGTTACACCATTGGTAATATGTTCTCTCTTCTTTTCTGAATCGATATATCATGTTGAGACCGGCTTATTCATGTGTCGAAGTTCTTTCATTTCTTCTCTTTTGAAAGGAAAGGAGAGGCTGTTCTTGGAAGTTGCACGTGTGCTACGTGAAAAGATCTACATCAACCCTGCAAAACTAAAACTCCTCGAATGCTTGGGATTCTCAAAGGAAGATATGCAGTGGTTTACAGTGAAGGAAGAGGAGAGCCACATTCACGTTGTGCCCTTGTGGACGCTTGCCAGTTTCAAACGGCTGAAGCATATAGCTAACCGATACACAGTAAGAAACGCATCCATTCAGTTTGACTGTCAAAGAAAAACCAAAAAACCTGTGTTTCCTCTCTTTTTTTTTTCCTGCTGATGTTTTTAGAAGATGAGTTCTTAGGCAATTTTCTGTCCTGCAGAACCGATACAGCCTTATCGTTGCATTCTCTCCTACTGGCTGGACATCTGGTAAGACCAAAAAGAAGTCTCCAGGAAGAAGGTTACAACAGGGTACAATAATAAGGTAATTGATTCGCCGTCTTCAAGTCCTGTGGTGCATTGAGCTCAAAATCATGAGAATCTTAATATATCTTTCAGGTACGAGGTTCCTTACAGTGAGCATAGCAGCTTCACAGAACTGAAAGAGTTTGTGCAACAAGTGTCGCCTGAAGTTATCATACCGAGTGTTAACAACGATGGACCTGACTCTGCAACTGCAATGGTGTCTATGTTGGTTACTTAATCTCTGTTTTACATTTTCGATTAAGCTGATTGGCTGCTCAAGTTTGCAACAAAAGGCAAGCCTCCTTGGCTACCAATTTTAGCAGAGAGTGTCAAAGATCGACGAAGGAAATAGATAGTATTATGTTCTAATTAAATGTAGCAATGTAACCACATGATTATGTATTGTTTAACCTACAAACTCCGAAGAATTGCTGTCATGAAATGTTTTCAGTATAACTTCTTTGGTCTGATTTCTTCAGAAGAACTAATATTAGTAGATCACCAGACTTCGAATTTAGCTTTATAAAATTACCAGAGATTAACAAATATATCAGCCTTCATTCATAAGAAGAATGCGAAAAAAACATTCAAAATACCAAGATAGATGCAAGCTAAACTTCGAACAATAGATGTTCCGTAACTCACGACCAGGCTCTAGGAATTGTTGATTTTGTAGCGGTTCAACTAAATGTAAACAGATAGATATACAGATTTGGATAAATATCTGTTCAGAGAGTATGTGAAGAAAGATTCTTATAATAAGATTTAAGTAAACAGATACATCAGGTTCAGCAGTTGCCAAACACAAAGTATCAAAAGGCGAGTCTGTTTCAAATCCTACACAAGATGACAAAGAACATAGACAGTAAAAGGGGCGATGATCATCTCCTCACCGATCTGTTCTTTATCCACCGTGCAAGGTCGAAATGAAAACTATAACGTCTTTTTCTTCGATTGTTGTATCGAGCTGACCACTTAGCTCCCAATCACAGTCATTCACTAGCACAAGAACTCCAGGTCTCCTGCACAACAATTCATGAACATTTCTGGCCTCTCTTTGATCATATTTAACCTTAAATTTATAGCTGATAAAAAAGAAAGGCATACTTACACAGTATCTCCCTTCATGAACATTTCAGGCCTCTCTTTGATCAGATTTGAACGAACCCAAGAAAGCAAATGCTTCATTGTTAACTGATTTAGGTGTAAAAACAGTTATTCTGAGTATAACAAACTGTGAGCTTTAGATAATTGTAATGACCCAAAAACCTTAAGAATTGAAGCTTACATCATCTGTTCCATTAGGCAAATCGACGTTTACTTTATGGATCTTTTCAGAATCACAGAGTAGCTCTAAACCACCCCTACAGATCGCATGAAAGTTTTACCATTTCAAAGTTTAATCAGTGAACAAGAACTAACACACATATATTCATCGTTCGATTTCAGCACTAAACTAAATGAAAAGTTGACGAATTGTAAAGCTATCAAAAGACAAAATCAGAACTAAAGTGAAGCAAAAACGCTACCAAACAGTAAAATGCCAATAAAGAAGAGAGAATCCTTAACCAAAGAGGATCACCCAGAGTTCGGAAATTTCGAAATAGATCAAAGTAAATTCACAGAGAAAGGGATAATCGCACCCGAATTCAAGAGTTAATTGCATCCTCGTCGATGTTAATTACAAACCCCAGCTCTTCTAGGGTTTTCTCTTTCGGCTTCGTCGTCACTGCGCAAGAAAACGTTGAATCAGTAGTCACCAACGTTCTGGTTTAGGACATGTTGGGCTCTTTAACTGGGCCTTAAATATAGTACTAGATAAGGCCTATTACTTTTCCCGATGAATCATCCACACGTTAAAAATGACTCATCTAATCGTAACCGCTGATTTTACGAACTGTGCATATTGACGGACAAGATTGGGTCCTAGTTTTCACTACAAAATAGATGGGCGCTTAATAACATACCCAGCAACCGGCAAAATTGCAACCAAGAAATGAAGAACGCAAAATTCAGAGATTTAACGTGAATGGGATTTTCTTGTTTCCGAATTTCTTCTGTGAAATAGAAATTCTGTTTCTTTCCAGAGGAAAAAAAAAATAAACCCCTTCAATTTTCCGGTTTCTGAAGCTCCATGGAAGCTTATAAGCAATGGGTTTGGAGAAATAGAGAGTATGTACATTCCTTAGGATCTCTTGCCAACGTAAGATTGATTCCTCTTCTGCTTAATCCCTGTAATTTTTCCCAGTTTTTGATTCTCTGTCTATTAGGGTTTATTTTCGTTTTTTTGTCGTTGAATTTTTGCTTTAGTAGTAGTGTTTATAGACAGTGCAATTTGAGATCGAATCGTTTGTTTATTGAGTTTAAGAAAAGTTGAAACCCTTTCAAAAATTCAATACTGGAATCAGTTCGTGGATTTGATGCGATTGTGATCTTAATCGCTTGCCGAAATCTTGGGAGGTTTTGGAATTGTGAATTTCATTCATCTTATATTATAATTCGTCAGGGATCAAAAATTTGTTCTCAGTATATTGAGTGTGATTATTTGGTTGCAGGGATTGACATGGCTGCTTCCTGAGAAGTTTTCTGCTTCAGAGATTGGACCAGAAGCAGGTTTTGTGAAACTTTGGTAACATTTTACTGCTTTCAATCTTAGAAAAAACTACTTCTTTTGTCCCTCTTTAGCTCCCAAGTCTTTTGTTGGAATGGAACTTGTATTATGAATCTCCTATACTCGTTTTATCGGTTCTCAAATCTCATACTTCACTTGTTCCTCACATGTTTACCGTCCTCAGTTTTTGATAAATTCATTAATACCTTTGACTTTGAAAGAATGTTTTTTTTTCTTTTGTTAATCTCTCTCGTGCTTTTGAATCCAGAATTTTGATGAAAGTTTCTGTAATCTACTCTGTAGTAACGGCTTTTCTGGGCATATTCACAACTATCAATGAACACATAATTGAAAATGCTCCAACAAGTCATGTTGGATCTCCCGGGACTGATCCATCCCTTTCTTATCCGCTACTCATCGCCATCCTAAAGGACTTGGAAACCGTTGTGGAAGTAGCGGCTGAACACTTCTATGGGGACAAAAAATGGAACTACATTATTGGCACTGAAGCTATGAAGTAAGTTTGCTTTTTTCTGATCACTTGGATCGATACAACATACTTAAGTCGGCTTTTTGATATCCGGAAAATGTTAATTTTCAGGGCTCTCATTAGGTTAGCCTTGTTTCGGAATAGCGGATATAAGATGCTTCTTCAAGGAGGGGAAACACCTAATGAGGAGAAATATTCTAACCAATCGGAGTTGCAAAATAGAGCTGGTAATTCAGATAGGAATCACGGACCTCATAGTTTTGGAAACCAAAATCATCATAATCCATGGAACTTGGAAGGACGGGCGATGTCAGCATTAAGTTCATTTGGTCAGAATGCAAGAACAACAACAACAACATCTTATAACTCGGGTTGGTCTCAAAGGATTCAACATCAGCAAGCAGTTATAGAGCCTGCAATGATCAAGGAGAGGCGAACAACGCTTTCCGAGCTATTATCTGAGAAGGGTGTTAAGGGAGCGTTATTTGTAATGGGTGAGGTTCTGTTCATAACGAGACCGCTCATCTATGTGCTTTTCATCAGAAGATATGGAATCCGGTCTTGGATTCCTTGGGCTATATCGCTTTCCGTGGATACACTGGGAATGGGGATTCTTGCAAATTTAAAGTTGTGGGGAGAGAAGAGCAAGCAAATCCATTTCTCTCAACCTGAAAGGGACGAGGTTAGACATTTCTAGGACATCAATTGCATTAACGTTGAACCAGTTTAACTGAAATTCCTTGTTTTCGATTCAGCTTAGGAGACGGAAGCTGCTATGGGCATTGTACCTAATGAGAGATCCTTTCTTCACCAAGTACACAAGGTGAGTGGGGGTGTCTAATCCGGTTTTCTGTTTAGAAACCCAACGAAAGTTAATATGCATTTGAGATTATTCTGTTGCTTCGGTATGTTCTGATATGGTTAAAAAAAAAAAAACGAATTGGGCATCCCTAAGTTTAGGTGTATAGCTTATGCTATCTCGGTTAATAATACACTGATATGCTTGTATGACGATTGCAGGCAGAAGCTGGAAAGCTCTCAGAAGACGGTGGAACCGGTTCCATTGATCGGTTTCCTCACAGGTTTGCTTTAAGATGTCATTACATTCACAGGATATCTTTGATCATTGATTCCTCGTGTTTTCTTGCATTTACCGACTCTCGTTCGATCTCGGGGAAATTGCAGAGAAAATTGTGGAGCTTTTGGTGGGAGCTCAGTCACGGTACACTTACATATCGGGGTCGTGAGTTAAACCGTTATATTCGAGGGTTTCTGCAACGGAACAGTATTGCCATTGTTGGCATGCGTTTTAGATCTTCGAAGACTTGCAGATTCGTAGGGAATGTTTCAGACTTTGTAAGAAATTGCGTTTACTGCAATTAGGACAAAATTACAGACAGTTGTTAATTTTGATGACGAGCTGTTTGTCTAAAGAATAAACCCATACAATAAATAAAACAAGCATCAACGTTTGGAAGTGGAACATCAAAACTTTTTTCATTTATTATGATTTCAGTATGAGAGTCGTTGATACGTTGAAAGGTTTATATGTTCTTTGTTAATAGAGAGATTTGCAGGATGATGAAATAGTTCAACATATATAGATTTGATTACACAGTTGTGTAAAATTGTGACATAATTTATGCTGACGTGATGATATGCTTTTATCTATGGTAAGCAAAAGTTGGTGGGCAGCCAAAATGACGATATTATCCTACGGTGGTGGACCCGAATCTGTTACCGAGAAATGTGGAGCCCACTGAGTTTAAAGCGCGAAAAAAATTACCGGCTAAACCGGTATTATGTCTGTATTCGAGTCGGGTTTAATACTGATCCGATCAGATCCGTTCGTTTATAATCAAAGTGCAGAGAGAGTGGTGGGGTCCAATAATTGGGCCTGCCCTCAACATTGTGTGGTGTGAGCGGCACTGGAGAGTAGGGTCCATTCAGGCCCACCTCAACCCGTTTTCGTTTTGTAGCCTTTTTCTTTTCTTGTGGTAGGCCAGCTTTCTGTTCACATGTTTGGTAGTGCCGGTTCCGGGTTTGAATAGTATTTTTCTATTAGATGAATCAAATTGAAAGTGAAACTAGTTAGATATGGTTACTGTTCTAACTCTTGTTTTTCTATCATGATATTTCATTCATTTTTTCCAAAAATTATACGTAACTATTTATTATTATTATTATTCGGTTTTAGTTATTCATATATGCAAAAGGTAAACCAATTAAATTCGTCGAACTAAGAATTAAACTGATTGGTGTTATCTTTTGTATTGTATCCTTGTGATATCCGGATTGAACATTGTCCAAGTAACAAGTATGTGTTTGTGAAATGGATTAACCGGTTTAGTCCAAGGACGATAGGATTTTGGAATCCAGGAAAGGATTATTCCCGAGACACTAATTAGCTTTTTGGTGGCGCAGCCTTGTGACCTACATAAATGTGGGGTCCAACCCCCTTAGTATGGGCGTTTAGCTTTTTCTATAAAGAAGTCTTTATTTTCCTACCCAATAAAAATTATTTAAATCTTTTCAATGGTTAAGGAAAAATAAACATGACGGCTTACAAATTAAAATTGGGGATGGAAAAAGTTATGACAAGCGAGGGAATTTATTTATTGTGGGATTGTTACTCTGTCTGTTCGGGTTTCGTTCTTCTTTTTTTGTTTAAATAGTAACCAAAATTAATTTAAATCAATTATATCGGTTTTGATGTAGTTTGGCTTCGGTTTCGGATTGAAACTTCCATTCTGTAAGATCGAACTTTCATCAACAAACATAATAACGAATTTTAGAGAGAAATCTTGCATTACGTTGCAAATACTAATAGCTTGTGTAAACTCCATAATTGCTTCTCTTCTCTAAGCAAATAATATTAGCTTGTGTAAACTCGGTCTAGCGGGTTCTTCTTTCGCGGATAAAAATAATCCAAATCCGCAGCGGAATAGGTCAGACGGGACGGATCCGACCGCTTGACAAACCTGAAGATAAACCGAAAAAACTTTTTTTATAAATAGGAAATAAAGTTTTCTGGACCCACTGAACCGATGGTCCAATAGAAGATGGAACCATAGGAGGGGATCGATCCACGTGGTAGAATCCTAATGGCTCTCTCTCATCCACTATATCAAGAACCGTTGATTTTTCCGGATCAAAAAAGCGTTAGTATTCTCATTTCTCAGTCTTCTTGCTATATATATATAGACAAGTCACTTAGTATCTCCCTCGACGTGTAACGCCGTTAAAAGGATTCTTTTCCAGAGTATCCGCTTCTCTGTTTCGCTTTTACATCTGAATTCGTCGTCATCTCCACCGTCCGTTTTCTTCCAGCTATATTTTAATGACGACGATTAAGAAGCAAGATGTTGGAGGCAAAGATGAACACATAAGAGCCGTTGATCTAAGCATCATCAACGGCGTCAGAAACGTGGAAACTTCTAAATCTTTTGAAGTAAATCCCACAGTGAGTCTTGAGCCCAAGGCGGAACCGTCGTTAGAGGCGGCGACGCAGCAGGTTCCGTCGATTTCAATGTCTTTAGCTCCACCGTCGTCGATGGGACCGCCATTGAAGAGAGCTTCGACTAAAGACCGTCACACGAAGGTTGAAGGAAGAGGGAGGAGGATACGGATGCCTGCCACGTGTGCGGCTAGGATATTTCAGTTGACTCGAGAGCTAGGTCACAAATCCGACGGCGAGACGATTCGGTGGTTGTTGGAGAACGCCGAGCCGGCGATTATCGCCGCCACGGGTACGGGAACGGTTCCCGCCATCGCGATGTCGGTTAACGGAACCCTAAAAATCCCAACCACCACGAACGCTGATTCCGATTTGGGGGCGAATCCAGCGAAGAAGAGACGCAAACGACCTTCTAACAGTGAGTATATAGACATAAACGACGCAGTTTCGGTTTGCTCAGGTTTAGCTCCCATTTCCACGGCCTCAATCCAGCCTCTGCAAGCTCCGACATCCACCGTGGCTCAACAAACTCTGCCGCAAGGGATGATTCCGATGTGGGCGATTCCTTCGAACGCAGTGATTCCGGGGGTAGGAGCTTTCTTCTTGGTTCCACACGTCGGTGGTCCGTCGAATCAGCCACAGATGCTAGCTTTTCCAGCAGCCGCTTCGCCGTCGTCTTACGTCACCGCCGTCCAACAGGCTTCCTCGATGGCTAGACCTCCACCTCTTCAAGTTGTTCCGAGCAACGGCGTGATAACCGGTTCGAAGCCATCGAATACGACGTCGGTTATGGCTCCGAGCTCGAGCTCCGATATAAGAAGCGGAGGTTCGTCGTCTACAAGTGCGGCGACGCACATGCTCAGAGACTTCTCGCTGGAGATTTACGAGAAACAAGAGCTTCACCAGTTCATGACCACCACAACACGGTCATCGAACCACTGAACGGCGTATTAGGTTAGTGATCACCGGAGGAGGAAAAGGGCACGTGAGGAGAGGAGTAAAGACGCGCACGTGTTAAGTGGGCCTAGATTTTAGGCAGATGTGGGGTCCACTTCGTTGGTGGGTCAACACGCACTCAAAAAAAAAGCAGAGAGAGGGCTCTGGCGAGTGGGAGAAAGAGGGAGGGGCCACACAGACACAGCTCCCACCTTACGCATAGCTTCCGACGCGGCCAGGTTGGGTGTGGTCCCCATTTCGGTAGGGTTACTGTGGTCCGTGCCAGTGGGACCCTTTTAAGCATAATTTCGAAACGTTTCGTTTTTTTTTTCTGACTTTGTCTTGACTTTTTGGACTTTGTTTTTCGGCTTGTAAATACAAAATTTGCCACAAAAAGATTTACTGAAGCCCCTCTAATAATAATAATCCGAAGCTCATGGTCCACCCAACAACAATTTTAATTTTAATCTGTACGAAAATAAATATTTATCTAACTAATGATTTTTCCCTAAAATTGTCGTAGCATTGATAATTCCTTTTTTTTTTTTTTAAAGAAGTGTTAAAAAGCATATACTTTATTGTTCCTTTTGATTTTCGTAAAGTCTAGTAGTCCGTGTATGATAATGCTTTCCTTGGCGGGGCCTAGTAGCTTGCTTGTACCACTTATACGGCTTTGTTTCGTGGGGCCTTAACACTCATGAACAGGCTGGCGTGGGCTCTACTTCTTATCCATCAGATCTCTACCGTTCATTCTATCATCTCGTCCTAACCGTTTATTCTATCTCCTTTTTGTTTCAACTTTCAATGGTAGATATTTTCTTTTGCTCACGTCTCTACGCCCGACACGATATACTACTTAGGGCTGGAATCGGATCGGATATCCGGATAAATTGGGGTATCCGGATAAATTGGGGTATCCGTATCCGTGGTATCCGTCATTTTGCTATCCGAAATTTTGGATATTTGGAGTGAAGGATATCTGTGGAAAAACTATATATCCGCGAATATTTAGATCCGATCCGATAAATATTATTAAAATAAGAAAACTAGATATCAGTGGAAAAAGTTTTTTTTTTTTTTTTTTTTTAAGAATTTGATGAGTAACGTTAGTATTAATACATGTATTAGTACATGTATTTTTTTTTTTAAATTGTACATGTATTAAAATGGATATCGGATATCCGATCAGAAAATTTCTTATTATCCGTATCCGTGGTATCCGATATTTTACTATCCGTATCCGTATCCAGACTATCTGGATATCCGAAATTTTGGAGCGGATCTCGGATACGGATATAGATACTGGATAATAATTTTAGCCATAATACTACTATCTATGTTTCATAAAATAAACTAAATTTATATCTTGCTTATTGATTTTTAAAAATTTTTATCTAGTTTTTATTGATTAATATTAATAAATAATTAACTTTAAAAATGATTAATTGAAAATATTTGAATTTGATGAATTATTATTGGTTCATAGTCAGCGGAAAATGTTTAGCGAAAGAAAATAATGTATTTATGACTAAAATTTGATTGTTTAGTAAAAAATGCATAAAATTATGAGTATTAAATAAATGTATTAATGTCTGATGATATGAAGTGTGGTTGCTCAACCATGATTCTCACCGTTAATAGTTAATTATGAAAGTAGTAATTTTTTTAAGAAAAAATATAAAACACAGACACGTTGTAAAGGAATTATTGGAGGCCCAAATCAACTTGGTGGATTGGAAAAAAGTTCCAGAAGAGTTGGCTATAGGAGGCCACGTGGACTTGACATGACATGTCGCTCTCTTCTTTTGTTGTGGACCTCTTCATTTTTTTAAATTTTTTTTTTGGCTTAGCCTATAAATTTTAAAATGTTCATGCATAAGATAAAAATATGAAAGTAAATCGGCGTAAATTATAAAATGTAAATCAAACAATATGAAAACCTATGCTTTATTGCTTGCTTGACATCAAAGAATTAAGCCCAAAGAAAGAAAAGTATGTGCGTACATAATATTTAGGGCCAAAATATTTTAAGGCCCACTATTTTGCAGACCTGATTTACACTGAACAATCCAAGTTTTAGCGTATCATCTTTTGACACACGTGTCAAGTCAATGATAATAATAGTTATTAAAAATTTCTGATACACGCTATTATTTTGGTATGTCGGCCAAATACACACTGGACAAGGATTTACTAATTTTAAAATCCCGGATATTAACTATTTTAGCAAAATCGGGTTTATCTCCCTAATTAGACGACGACAACAACAACAAAATACCCATAGCCTATTTCAATGTTTTTTTTTTTTTTTATATATCCTATCGGCTGATCCGGTCGCCCCAGCAGAAACGCACCGAATTATTACAGAGTGGACTACTCCCATGTAACAGTTTAACCGTTCAACGGACACCATGAACTCCGAACTGGACTCGGGTCGAACGGACTATGAGATCCATAAGATCTATTAATGGGCCACCACACTGCATATCTCGAATTTAGAATGCCTTCCGACTAATGTCAAAGATAGCCAGATCGCATGTTACTGGATGAGCTTTTGGTCAGAATGTTTTGGATATTCAGTCCGATCTAATTAATTTCTTTAAAAAAATATTAGTTGAAAGATGCATATTAAAAAATGAACTACTTTTTTTCTTTCACGAGTTAGTGAAGATTTCTAAAGAACGAATCGGATACAAATGTCTGAAGTCTGACCAAAATATATATTTTTTGGACTTTAGATTTTTTTTTTTTTGAACAATATGATCAGCATGGAAATGAATCATACTATATTAGAAAAAAATACTCTCTCCATTTTATATTAATTGTCGTTCTATATTGTTTTACGTAGATTAAGAAAACAATTTAATTTTCTGTTTTATCCTTCAGTAATGTATTATATACTATGATCATACTAATTAATAAGTTAAAGGAATAGAGATAAAAGTGGAAATATTATCAAACATTTGCATTGAAAACATAAAACGATATATAATATGAAACAAAATTTAAGTTATAAAACGATAAATAATATGAACACGGAGTACCAAGTTTTAAAAGTTTGTGAGACAAAAAATAAACAAAATACTTTTTTTCGATGGTGGTTAAAAGTACTAAATAATATATTTGAGATTATTTATGAGTTGTTATGACAGTCCATGCCGAATCCATGTGCAATCATATAAATTATCTGCTTGCGTTGACGAAAACTTTATCGTGGCCCCTTGTAATTATATTGTTTATTCCCTACTCGTTTTGCTAAACTCCAGCGGCAATATACTCCCTCGTTTCATAAATAGTATCATTTTAAGGTTCTATTTTTTTTCACCAAAAATATCGTTTTATATTTTTAATGTATAATTTTGAACAAAAATTCAGTTTTACTTTTATTGTTTTAGTGTATTAATTAGAGAAAAAAATGGTTTAGTATATTAATAGGAGTAATATTAAATTTTTATTAATTTTCTTAATATATATGTGAAATACGTAACACTTTTTGTGAAACCGAATGAATAAACATTTGTCAGGCTTTAAATCATCCCCTAGCTGTGTTTGTAACAGATTCTAACAGAGCAAAAAAAAAAGTTAAACATTAAATTTTAATTATCGAAAAATAATGATAATTAGTTATTTTAACCATATAAAAAAAAAGATAATGAAAAGAAACAAATGACATTCCACCACAAGCGTGTACCAATCTCTCCCGCTCTCTCCTCTTTTCTTTTCTCTTTCTCTCTCTGTGTTCTTACAGACACCGAGAATGGCGGATCCTGATTTGGCGTCTCCGTTGATCCAGCATCAGACATCCGATCAACAAGAGGTCGTTATCTCAATCGATGACGGCGGCGACGACTCAGGGCTTGATCATCTTCCCGCCGTAGGAAAACCCCTTTGTGAATATCATGACTCTCGTGTTTCACGTGGTTTTGAATTTGACCATCTTAATCCAAGTAATCCTTTCGGGTTTCTCAGCGAGGCCGAGCCTCCGGTTCTCGGTCCGACGACGGTGGATCCATTTCGGAACGATACGCCGGGTGTTTGCGGACTCTACGAAGCGATTAAGATCGTGATTTGTTTCCCGATTGCTTTGGTTAGACTTGTTCTGTTTGGGGCTAGCTTAGCTGTTGGTTACTTGGCTACGAAATTGGCACTTGCTGGGTGGAAAGATAAACACAACCCTATGCCTCAATGGAGATGCAGAATCATGTGGATTACTCGGATCTGTACCAGATGTATCCTCTTCTCTTTTGGGTGAGTTTTGCTCTCTCTCTCTCTCTCTCTCTCTCTCTCTCTCTCTCTCTCTCTCTCTCTCTCTCTCTCTCTGATTTAATCATTTATATTGATTGTTATAATCTGTTTTTAGTCGTTGATTTGAATTTAGTGTTTGCCGATTGAATCCAATCAAGGATATAGTTTGTTCCCTGATGTTGCTCCAGCTATAGATTTTCCAATGTTCATAATCTTCCTTGCTCCTGCAGTTATCAGTGGATACGACGGAAAGGGAAACCTGCTCGGAGGGAGATTGCTCCCATCGTTGTATCAAATCATGTATCTTTTATTGAACCAATCTTCTACTTCTATGAATTATCACCGACCATTGTTGCATCGGAGTCACATGATTCACTTCCATTTGTTGGAACTATTATCAGGGCAATGCAGGTAGGTAGCTACCCCATTTATATAAGCGTTTTTTTTTTAGCAAATTTTGTCAGCACATAGTGGTTTAAGATGCTGGTGCGTAGTTTATACTAAAGATTCCGTTTTTTTCAACTTTTTCTTTTGAAATTTTTAGGTGATATATGTTAATAGATTCTCACAGACATCAAGGAAGAACGCTGTGCTTGAAATAAAGGTATAGAGTTTCTGTGGCATGTTATTGATGTCTATTAGTATTTTTAAGTTGAGTAACTTTATCAAAGAGATTGGCTCATACACCATTTTCATGATTTGTGAACCATTTGTGGTTGAAAAGGATTCAAATGGTTTTTTGTATTTGATACGCAATGTGCTTTCAAGGATGTAAATACAGAGAAAAGCTTCCTGCGATAAATTTCCCCGTCTGCTGTTATTCCCGGAAGGAACCACGACTAATGGGAAAGTTCTTATTTCCTTCCAACTAGGCGCCTTCATCCCTGGTTACCCTATTCAACCTGTAGTAGTCCGGTATCCCCATGTACATTTTGATCAATCCTGGTGAGACTTTATATTGTTTTACACACTTTATACTTTCTCCAAAAAAAGAAAAATATCCCTTTCTGATGTTTATGAGACTTTCAGGGGAAATATTTCTTTGTTGATGCTCATGTTTAGAATGTTCACCCAGTTTCACAATTTCATGGAGGTAGGCAATGTTCATATTGCTTAAGCTTAGTTGATTGATTATACTCTGTGTTTTAGAATTTCACTTATTTGGATCATTTTTTTCGGGAATTAAACAGGTCGAATACCTTCCAGTAATCTATCCCAATGACAATCAAAAACAGAATGCTGTGCGTCTATCGCAGAAGGTGTGTGTTTGGTTGAGATGGAGATTATTTTTCTGCATTTGTTGTTTTCTTATGGTGAAAAATAGTCCTCAAGTTATACTTATGAATACAGACCAGTCAGGCAATTGCAACATCTTTGAATGTCGTTCAAACATCCCATTCTTATGGGGACTTGATGCTACTCAACAGAGCATCTGAGTTAAAGCTGGTATGTGCAGCTCATAAATGTTCTTGCTCTCTTGAATAGATGCATATGTTCTTTCTTATCTATGTCTCGAAGTTTCTTCAGAACTACTCTAACCCACTGTTGAGACACAAGTCATGTATTCTTGTGCATGGAAGCTTGAAAATAACTTTCCTTGCCAGAAAGCAGTTCATCTTGTTGATCATTTATTTCATCTTATATGTTCTGTTGCAGGAGAACCCCTCAAATTACATGGTTGAAATGGCGAGGGTTGAGTCGGTAAGTTTATTATCTAGCGCTACAAGTTTGATGCTTCTCATTTACACCAAGGAGACATTTATCTTTGATTATGGTATTCGTGGAAAAATCTGTTTGAACCTCATTATTTTGATAATGTTCTGTATATATGCAATACTAAGAGAAAAAGTCCATTGTGTGTGCCTGTTTTTGTCGCCCTAGTGATTGCATTGTTCTGTCTTTGTTCCTTCCAGCTATTTCATGTAAGCAGCTTAGAGGCAGTGCGGTTTTTGGATACATTTTTTTCCATGAATCCGGACTCGAGGTAATGACTTTTGTCCTATAAGTAACTAGAAAAGGGATATACCTCTTCTGGCGTTCTAGTTCTCGAAAGATCAGATTTCCCTGCAACCTCAGGAATGTTATCCTCTTTGCAGTGGACGTGTTATGCTACATGACTTTCTTCGGGTTTTTAAACTGAAGCCTTGCCCTCTTTCAAAAGGGGTCAGTTATGATAAAAAATTATTTCCTTGTCTGACTATGGTCTTATCATCTTTTACCGTCGTTTATGGCTCGGGAAAGTTACTTATACAAGCATACTGCTGTAGATATTTGGGTTCATCGATGTGGAGAAGGCCGGATCAATCACTTTCAGACAGGTAATTTCAGGGATCCCCCTTCATAACATTTTAAATGATTCAATCGTCTTCATGGAGAAAAACACCCTTTGTAGAAATTCTTAACACAATCCCCCTCGACCTAATATTCTGCTGATTGGTCTGCAGTTCTTGTTTGCCTCGGCTCATGTATCAACACAGCCGCTTTTTCAGCAAACATGCGAGCTATCATTTTCCCACTGTGACGCAGATGGAGATGGCTATATCTCCATTCAAGAAGTAGATTTCATTCTTCACCTCTTTCTCATATTTGCTTTTGGCTTCTTATGACTTACTCTTTTCCTTATCTTTGGCTCAGCTTGGAGACGCGCTCAAACACAGAATCCCAAACTTGAACAAGGACGAGGTTAAGTGTACATAGAAATCCAAATCTCTAAACTTGGGAAAGATGAAGAGCCTAACGGTTGGGTTTATGTCATGTTTCAGATTCAAGGGATGTACATTTTGCTCGACGACGACAAAGATCAAAGAATCAGCAAGAACGACTTCTTGTCCTGCTTAAGAAGAAACCCTCTGCTCATAGCCATCTTTGCGCCTAACCTTGCTCCAACATAACACAGACAGACAAAAGGCTGGCTAAGATTTGCGATCGGTGCGATGAGTTAAACTTGTCTTTGTGGTATTATTATTATACCTTTGTTTTTCTTCTTATATCTTTTCAGATAGTGAAAAGAAAGAATGTCAAAAGAAAGGGGCTGCTAAGTTTTTGGCCTATCCCCTCCTCCATGGATCCAGACAATGAGTTTTGGACTATAACTGCTTGCCGTTTTCTACCCCCCCCCCCAAAAAAAAAAAACGGTATGGTGTTTGCTCCTCTATAGTTCTGAGCAAACTCTACTGTATGATATCTGTTACCTTTTTTTGTTGTCATTTTGGGGGTTATATTATTGCATATGTATCATCCGACTATCGATTGTATCAGTGGTCATTTTTGTTTTTAATTAATTATTTTACCCAAATTATTCTTCTTACTAAGTCATTAGTGTAATTTGTATTGAAATGTGAAATCCGATTAATCAAATACTCATGTAAGAATAAAAAGCCCAGGTGGGGAAAGCTGACGCAAACATAGTTTACGGGATTAAAGAAAAGGGCAAACGAGAATCATCTGAAGATGAAATAAGAACCGTCGGATTATAAGAGAGCATAGGGCGGTGCACAGCACGCTCTGTGGTCCCCTCCACAGAGGATGTGAATCTTCCCGACCCCATGTGCCCAACATGTGTCGGTACCTTAACTGGGAAGTGCGGACTCTCTCCCCAATGGCCAAATCAAATCTCTTCCTTCACAGTCTCCAATTAACTTATTTTTTATTAACCCTCTTTATCCGACATTTTAAATCTTAAATCACAATCCGTTGATCATGTATCGTTAGTTACTTTCCCATTAAATAATTCAATATAAAGTTTTTTATAAAAAGATGCCAAAGGTTCTACTTGGCTGATAAAAATATTATTTATAATTTTATTTTACGTGCTTATTTATTTATTTAGTATACGCTTGAAGAGTGAGGCTAGATTATCAGTGGACAGAGAGATATCATTGGATATAAATGAAGTGCTATTTAATACATGTGCAAATGTATTGAGACAAACAATTCCCCAAATCACGCGTTTACAGAAAGTTAAGCAACTAATAATTAGAAACTAATAATGATTTGATTAATTCGTAATTTGTTTTTGGTTAGTGAAAAAAAAGCTTTATATATATATACAGTTGTTATNCTAGAAAAAGAGATTCACTGCGTAATTCGTCATTTAAAAAAATAATATATATATATATATATAATATTTTTGTAAAAACGAGATATGAGAGTTTCATGCTTACATAGATAGAATTCGGAAATTGGATCATTAATTTACCGATGAGAAAGACGGTGCTTTATAAATAAATAAAATGCATGCCCATAGTAGAATACCGGTTAAGTTAGTTAGATCGATTTTATAATTTCTTGACATGTGCGAAAGAGATAAAATCAATTCAAAAATATAGAAATTTCTCGGGGTGACTATATGTGAATTCTTAAAACGTGAGACTAAAGACGTGTTACGTGATTTATATCTCGATCAAGTGGCTGATTAGATGATTTTTTTTGGACCTTATGAAAACTTTTCCACGTGTGTTTTTATGTACCGGATAACGTAGTTACACTATGCAATGACACTATGTAGGTGAAGACTTGAAATATAGAATTATTGTTTTACAAAAAAATAGTAATCAAACATTTGTTCTATAACCAAACAAAAATCACAAATGTTCTATGTCGATATTATAAAAAATACAATACAAATCTAATAGAATTACATCCCCACGAATTGTCGATTTGAAAATATATTTTAAGAAGACATTTAGAGAGACACTATTGATTTTTGAGAGATACCATTGATTTTTTACTTGAGAGACACCAATTTTACTTTAGTGAGACACCGTTGATTTTTTTTTTAACATATCTATAATATTATTTAAGAAGATATTTTTGAAAATGAACTTTGTTTTATAAGTTATTACATGAAATGTCATTACAAATAAAAAATGAAATGATATAATTGTTTTTTAAAATTATTGATGAGAATATGGAAAGTATTTATTTTCCATTAAATATATTATTTACTATCTAGTTTCTTAATTATTATGATATTATTAAATAATAATCAATATATCAATTCATATTCAAATAAAATATATTCGAAATAATTTTGTAATTTTATATTCAAAATTATTTTAGTTTTTAAATATATTCGAGATAATTAATGTAGACATATTTTATCTTCATTAAGAAATTATAGGATGAGATTAATCTATGATGAATTAAATCCCCCTCAAGTGTGTGGGGTATAAGTATTGTGCTACAAAATTATTTGTTTTGTAATTTTGTAGCAAATTAATTTTATTTTGTAAGTTATTACATATTGTGCCATTACAAATAAGAAGATATAATTGAAATAGGAAATGGTATAAAAATGTCTTTTAAAATTATTGTAAATAATATGGAAAGTATTTGTTCCCCATTCAAAAGGGTATTTAATAATTAGTTTCTTAATTATTACGAAATAAAAAACATTATATTTTTCAAAATGATAATCAATTAATATATTCAAAGAAAAAATATATTCGAGATATTGCAATATTTTTTATTATAATTTGTTATATTTGACTTGAGTATATATAAAAAAGTTTTGAAAAATATTTTACTACTTTTATAAGGAATTAGACACGAGAAAATTGATTTATCAAGAGTTCGTGTATTGACCACAAAATCCAGAGTCATTAAGCGGTACATATTATAGTTGATGCTTTCCATATTGTAATTCTTTGCGGGTTATCCCGAATAATATTTTATTCCATTGCAAAACGGGTTAAGTAAGCGGGTTAGCCCATCATGGAACAAACTAAAACTCTAATTTAAACTTAACCAAAATTTTAAAATTAAATTTCAAAATAAGTTTTAAGAAAAGTTATCATGTTAATGGAACGGGTTAGGGTTAAACTAGGATTTAACTTGAATGTAAAATTATCTCGAATATATTTTCTTAAGTATATTACCAAAGGTCGAATATAAAATTCATCATAAATTTTTAAAAAGTTTATTTATGAATTAAGGAAAATGAATTTCATTTTGTGTCTATAAGTATTTGTTTTGAATTAAGTGATATTTTGAAATTTTTTCTTCGACCTTAGGATTCAATCCATTCATATTCAAAGAATTTTTTAATAAAATCGGAATACCATTTCATTTTCATAACTTCTAATTTAAAACAAATAACACATTCATAAGAAATTAATGTAGACATATTTTAACAACATTTCACTTTCACAACTTTTAGCTTAAAATAATCAAATTCCCGTAATAAATTAATAACAATTTATTTTCAATTAATATAAAACCAATAAAATCTTAATTGCCCAAATCATATTTTCATTATGCAAAAAACGCAATATACTATAATCATGTAACGTTTATAACAAATTGAAGATTTTTTTTTAAAAATATCACTTAATCCAAAATAAAAAATTTTGCCCCGCGCTATAGTGCGGGTTAAATCTAATCTATCTTTATTTATATAAAATTCAAAGTTACAAAATAATACAAAAAAATAATAAAAATACAATCGATTACATAACTAAAGATAGGAAAATGTGACAAAACAAAGGATATGAATTTCGACAATGCTTTTCTCCTCGAAGTTTTATTCGCTAACAGAATATCAACTATGTTATTTTCCTTTTTCATATTCGCATTCGATCTGATGAGATTTTTATATTTGGCTACCACCATATTTCTCTATGTTGTATTACATTGACCAACTCCTAATTTAGACCTAGAAATATTATTCGATTAATAATTCAATTTATTGATTCTTTCGATAGAAATAAGATTTAGGACTGCCATTAATGGAAAACGTTGCCACTCACAAACCGGTACGATGGCAAAGCGGTTTGTGATAAAAAAATATATATATATATATTGATTTTATGGATTTAATCTTATGTGATTCCAAAGGAAAAAAAGCCATACGATTGCAGCCCAAATAAGAAGATGGAAAAAACCTTTCATCCCTCCTAGATCTGATATGTAAAATCTCTTTCTTCTCCGCTCTTGAAACACCATTGATTTATACGTTTGGATAACTTTTTTAGTATTAAATATGAAATTTAATTCAACAAAAAGGTTGTATATCCATTCCTTTTTTTTGGGATAAAAGTATTCATTCAAATTTTCCACACAAAAAAAAACCGAATATTCATTCTCATAAGATCCAGTGATTAATTAAACTTCGTTTGAAAGTTGTATATCCATTCAATATATATTCGAATATCCAGTTAAATTATCCACGGAATCACCAATAATGTTGTTTTTTTTTTTGGCAATCAGCCAATCACCAACGTTTATATCATCTAATACAAATATTTATTGAAAAAAAAAAGCATGAGCTTCAGACTTTCACCGAACCAAAGAAAAACCAAACTGAAATCACAAGATTGTTAGAAACAGTAGAGAACGAAAGGAGTCGGTTTCTGGACAATAAAGGAATCTGTCTTTTTTCTGGGGGCGCTTTAACAAATTACAAATAAATACATGTTTTCTTTCTTCTAGATAGTATAAATATCCTAATTTCAACACCAAAATAGGTAAATATATGTCTATATTGAAAGTGAATATAAAGGAACGACCCAAATAGATTTAACCTAAAAGAGGAAGTAAGCAGGCTAAAAATGGGTAATGAAAAAGTAGGACCATCCATCCATATTTAGTTGCTATATTGTATAATTTATTTATGATTTGGAGATATGCATTTTCTTGTGTGGGTCCCATCATGACCAAAAGTGTGGAGCACGATTTATCTTTGGAGTTAATAAATAATAATTATATTTTTGTCTTGGGATTTTTCGATTGGAGCCTGAGAAAAAGTAGGAGGTGAGTTTTCGAATTATCATTGGCTAGTGGCTACGTGACTATACGGACGATGTTGATGTATTTCTAATATTGTACGCTCTTTTTTCTTTTCTTTTTTCGAATTCGTATCCGTTACCCAAAAACAATGAATAAACGTTAAAAAATCATAATAATGGATAAAATATACAAAAATAGAAATCATAGAAACTTGATTAAATACAAATATTTTAGGACGACGATTTTTCAAATTCAAATCATTCTGAAACATTTTATACACCCATTTTAATGGTGTAGTGGCAATATGGAAAACTTGTGTGACTAAACACATTCTAGATTTTAGCGATGTTTTAACTTTAGGTCTAGACTAGAAAAACGACATATCTAATGATTAAAAAAACTGGAAGATTCCAAACACAACTTTATTCTCTTTATTTATGAGACGATCGCAATGGAGAAACTTGAACTATAGTAGTCTCTTCATTTATATGCTAAAACTTTTAATTAGTGTTTTTCGGTTAGACCATGTTTTTTACTATCATTTTTTGTTTATCTCGACCAGTTAGAAGTATTCGTATTTAATTACTAGTCACGATAATGTTTCTATAATCTGAATTGGTTTGAAAAAAATGCATAACCGTGAATTCAAACCGGGTTACACATGACTACATGAGTAAACTAATGCAAACACAATAATACAGAGATATATAATAGAGACAATTAACTCAAACATAAGTTGGTTAACATATGAAGTCACCAGCGAAAAAGATGTTCATGTTTTCGAAATAAATAGTCTGCGTGGTCCTCCCCTATATACGTATATATAAATCATTAGATTTCGATTAACCATTTTCTCTCCAAAAAAAAAAAT
>PKMM01028610.1:601202-636436 GCA_002933915.1 Eutrema heterophyllum | reverse complement strand
TAAGTTATTACATGAAATGTCATTACAAATAAGAAAAGATAATTAAAATATGAAAGGATATAACTGTCTTTTAAATCATTGATTGAGAATATAGAAAATATTTATTTCTCATTAAAGAGGTTATTTACTATTTAATTTATTAATTATTATGATATTATTAAATAATAATCAATCCATACATATTCAAAGAAAATATTCGAGATCTTGCAATATTTTCACTATGATTATTATATTTTATTTGAATATATATCAAAACAAAAGTTTGAAAAAATATTTTACTAATTTTATAAAGAGTTATACACGAGAAATTGATTTTTTAAGAGTTTGTAAACTGACCACAAAAACATAGTAATTAAACGGTGCATATTAGAGTTATGTTTTCAAGATTATAGATTTTTGTGGGTTAGTCCGAATAATATTTTAGTTCATTGCAAAACGGGTTAAGTAGATATGTTACTCCGGGTTGACAGTTATATATATAATCATTAATTAGACATATTATAAAATTCAGATAAATTTATTTTTTTCTAAAATTTCAAAACAATTTTTAAGAAAAAATTATTTCGCGCTATCTATACAGCGCGGATTGAATCCTAGTTATGATTAAACAAAAGTACTATAAAACCACACAATTGCAGAAAAAAATGAGTGAATAAAGATATGTCAATGTCAAGAAATCTGATGATAGTATGAGAAAATACTCTACTGTTTTCATAAGTAAGGCAAATAATTCATTAGGTAAATAACTGTGGGGGTAAAAGTTCGTATGTATCCTCAAATTATTGAAATTTTTGCTCGATTTTTTAAAACTAATAACATGTTAGTTTATTCGATGATACTTATATTTCAATTCATGACAATGTTTATTTGAATTTAACTTGTGGAGGATGGAGTGGACATGAATCACGACAGAGCGTAAACCCCACACTCCTGAATTATGCTTTCTAACTGCATTTTTTTTAATTTTTAGGAAACGATGGCTCAATAATCAATATGATATGGATAATTCAGGAGTGTGGAGTATAATACTCTTCATTAGAGACTTTAGAGTGGTGAATGATTTCCATGTGGATTTAGGTTAGGGTTCGCATCTCACCAACTATCAACTTCCATCGTTGGCTTTGACCTTCTATTTGATTATCGTAAACGTTTTAAATGACGACAAGAATATCCAGCTTTTTGTAGACCTCAAAAATTAATCCAAGTTCCGACGATGATTTACAATAGTTGTTAAAAAAAAAATTGGATCCTCCGTTCTTGTGTATGTGACATTTCAGCTTTTTTTTTTTTTTTTTTTTTGTGGAAGACATTTCAGCTTTTTCCATGGCACAAATGCATATTGACCACCGCCACACAATGCTCCACGCTCCCAATATGTTTCACGCCCAAAATCGGCCACTCTGCCACCTAACTGGTAATGACAATCTTTGCATAATTGTGTTTTTTTTAAGCTTTCTGACGTTTCCGTACGTGGATTTTCCATTACTAACCACTACCAATATTTTCCTCATAAGTTAAATTTTTTAACAAAAATCCAACTCGTTGAACAAAATGATTCTGCTAAAGGATTCTTTACTTTTTTCAAGGGGTTATTGAGTCTTGATCGACTCAATAGTATTCTTTCCATCATGGGGTCTTCCAAAAAAGCCCTTCAAATAGTCCAAATACACAACCTTTCTATACCGAGACATCTCATTGTTCTCTAACACCTCTGGTAACGGCTCGATAACCGAATCATGAACCGGTCCGCAGAAAACCGGAATGGAAATCCGGCTAAAAAACTTATTGACAACCACACAATGCTCGACGCTCCTGTACCTATCATTGCTCAATATCTGTAATACGTCTCCAATATTAACGACAATTGCTCCCGGAATTGGAGGGACATGAATCCATTTGTCCCCGTCCTCGGTGGCTCGAGCGTAGAGGCTGCTTAAGACACCGTCTTCTTGTAGAAGGAGAGTGAGGGTGTTGATGTCTGAGTGGCGACCAGTTCCTACGGCGAGGCTTGGCTCAGGACATTCCGGATAGTAGTTGAAATTCATTCTCATTGTTCCCATTAGGGTTTGTTTATTAGACTCGTCGATGGTTGAGTTTAGATTTTTGATGAGTATGTTTAGGATCTTCTTGGCGATTGGTTTGATCCTCTTGAAATGGTCTATCACTTGTTCCCTATACAAAATTATGATACCATCTTATAATTTACGTATATACTAAAGAATATATAAACCAAATTGAACCGAACCAAAGTGACTAAATCGAAGCGACTTCTTATTTAAAAATAAAAAAGGCGATGAAACTAAACCGAACCAAATAAAACTAACTAAAAAGAAATCCATTAATAATGTATATTCTATATACTTAACAAAAACAAAAGTGTAAGTTCTTATTATATTACAAAGATATAATATAATTCGACGTTTTTAATTTATTTAAAAATGAATTTGATAAAACCAAAACTAAAAACCGAACAATATTTAAAACTAAACCGTAAACCGAATTGTTGTTTACAGATAAAAACTATACACTTACTTGCAGACAGGAGGCCATGTGGCAGCGAAGCCATGTCGTTGAGGGAGAAACTCAAACTTGAGGAAGTCTCTCCATTCCAAAACACTCTCTTTGACAGGATTGAAACTAGTGGTCAGCCACGCCGTCTCCGACACCGAACTCCCTCTCCAATATCTTCCTCTCTCCTCCGCCGGCAACTCGAAAAATCCACGCGCCGCCGCAATCAAAGCCTTCAGCTCCGCCGGAGGTATCCCGTGGTTCACTATCTGAAACAACCCGAGCTTGGTCGCTGCATCGCAGATCTCTCTAGCCACGTGTGGGTCCGTCCAGTTGGACACGTCGATGACCGGGATTTGTGAAGATGATGAGAGGATTTTGTCGGAAGTGAGGCGCTCTTGAGGAGGTTGAATGTATGGAGAAGGAAGTGTGGTTAGTGTCAGAGAGTCGACGAGCCCTTTTACTCCATTCCGTTGGTTCACCACAAAATCCCTCACATCGGTGGTAGGAGTCATGCTTTCTTTCACTTTTTTTTTTACTTGAAGATATCTACTAATTGAAAACATTTATGATTTTCTTTTTCACATCGATATGGCCAGATACTTTGTTTTATACATGAAAATTGTCACGTTGGATGATTTTATATAAAAAAAGTAATATATGAAGTTGTAATGTCGATGTTTTTTATGATCTCGGCCGCATTATTGGACAACAAATATTTAAAACTAAAGTTAAAAGAGAAGAGCATTTGTTATCAAAAATAGTTGTCCTATATTCATAGTTAAGTAATATATATTATGCAGCATTTTAATAGTTGTCCTATATAGAAAGAGCATTTGTTATCACTTTATACTTTACTTTAATCATGGATATCCAGTTACCCTGCATCTCAATTATTTACCTAACTGGGTATGGAAATAAAACAGGTTTTGATATGTTAAATTGCAATAAAGGAGAAACCCAGATCATGAATTTCAAAACTATCTTCCAAGTGTAACGTTGTTTTACCATCTCAATGATAAAAAAAAAGGCTTTCGTTGGTACCAAAAACTCCAAAATAATTGAATAAAATTTGGCATTTCATAAAGGTGAATTAAGAAGCCGTGATTAGTTATTGTCGCTTCAGAGTGGGAAGCAAGCAGTCATAAACCCTTACTAGTCGCTGTGTCACCGTTAGCTTGTACGATGTTTGCTGCTGTGGCCTTCCTAACTCGATCAGATCTTGTTTCACTCTGTTTATAATTAAATATCACTCAGTTCTGGCAGGAAATCGAGCAGAAAATGCTTTTGCTTACTTAGGTATAACCACTTTTTGATTAATAATTGTTTTCATCAGCTAAACGTTTGATGGGATCAGAGTGAAAACTTACAAATCCCACTCGCCGCTTGCTTTTGCAGGTTTCTCAACAACCCGGTACAAACGCTCAAGGCTGTATATCAGCAAACCAAATACGGTTTCTGCGTCCTTATCCTGTAAACAGCATCAAGAAGGGCCAGGAACTTTTCACAGGATTTCTTACAAGACCCACTCGTAAAATAATAATTGATTAAAAATAAAAGGGGAAAAGAAAAAAGTGGACATCTTACACGTCCTTGTTCAACGTAGCTCTGATACTGCATAATTCTCTTTTCAATTTCAACGACAAGTAGTCTCCTGTGAATACGTGCAATTCTTCCTCGTCCTTGAGCTCTGCTATCCTATTCATACCAGTGAAATCAGACGGAATAAAGATAACAATAGCTGCATTATTGACTCTGCACAATGAGTCTCATAAATATAAAAGCTGAAACACATATATGTATCACTGTCACATTTGCTTTGGCTTGAATTATCAATCTCCTCACCTGTTTAAGCCATGTCCGAAGCAATGTGAGCAAAACAAGGCTGAGAAAGAATGCAGGTAATGCAGCTAAAATGGCAAAGTTTATTTCATTTGCACGAAGTATCTGATCCAGTTCAAGCATCGCTCTGCAGGAGAAGATTATTCAGTTATATACAGAATGATTAAGAGATCTACTATAGTTAACTGAGAGCTACTGGTTTACTGAAATTACGTTTCTATATCCAGTTTAAGCTTCTGGACCTGAAAAAAGAAAAAGAAAAAGAAAATATGTAATTAGAACCTCACAAACAGTAATCTACACCTTCATGCCAAGAGCTTAAATTACCTGGATAAGCAAACCACGGGCAAGCTCTCCTTTAAGGAGGTTGTGAATAGGGTGCACAAGTTCCTTTTCATACCTGCAATTACAAGGCAAAATTCAAATATATACCCGTCTCATGTGATGGAACTTCTAACTTGCGGTAATTATCACAGGAAATCGTTATACAAAGTCATGAGAAAACGTCCATATTTATTGTTCATTAGCCAAGATTAGAACTACTACAAAATTTGTACCCTCAATTATTTCCTTGCCTAAATTAATGCAGAATGTACTCGTTGTAAATGCAGTTAAATGTGTCTTTAGCTGCCTAACAAAGAATAATGTTCAGAGTTGTACTGGTTCATAACAGCTTCAAGCATCTCCTGATCAGATGCATTATCTGGGATCTTTTCACACGTAGCCTGCTCGCAGAAATTCCTCAGCATTCTGCATACCAAATAGAAAATTAGGAAAGCAGCCAATAATAAGAAGCACTAAAGAAATGATTACAGATATTTTTGGTTGTGGTTATTTGAATCCCTAAATCAGCGAACTCCATATGAATATAACAAGTGAACTGCTATAATGAAAAGGGAACAATGTACGCACATATAGAATAGCAAACAAATAGAACCAGGGTAAAAAGCATCAAGACGGAAATGAATACCGACCTATGCAGTGAGTCTTGCGTCAGCTGCACTTCTTCAGTTTCCATGACACCCTTGTGCCTTTTCCGGAAAGTATCAAAAAGCTCATCCCTAATGGCAAGCAGCTGCAAGATCAGGAAACTAATTCAGAAATTCCAGGCTTAGCAAATGTCAAGTAACAGATTAATAACTCGATCATTTTAACTCGGCACACATCCATATTGGATAAGAACCAAACTGAGAGTCGCATTAGCCATCACTCTTTACTTTATTTCTAATCCTTTAATAGAGTTTTATGCAACAAGTCATTTGGACAAGGAAGAAAAGTCACTGCTCTCACTTAAAATCTGAGAAAGGCTAAAAACAAACCGGTTGCTCAACATGATCACTGACGAAGCTCATCGTCGCTTCTTTTGCATCATGAATCCAATTCTCGATGTCCGAACTTCCCATCAAACTACTATGACGTAGTAGCCATATAGAAAAAACAGAAAGCCCAACTGCACCACATGTATATCGGACCCAGTACAGGGTCATCCTCCTTGGCTTTCGATGTTTACCTACCTATTAAAAAAAATAGAAGAAGGAAAAATCAGAAGAATGAAAGATGTTTGTCATTACATGATGATATCTATTAATAAGAATAATGGCCAACGATACACAAACTACAGAAACACCTACCATAACTGATAAATATGAGTTAAGTTTTTCCAAATTCTTATGAACCAGGTTGATTGCATCTGTAAGTTCACAATCAGTCCACTGGGATCCTTCTTCGTTTACTTTAGGCAGTCGATCAAACACGAGAGGCATTGGGTAACTTCCATCAATAGAAGAATCAGACTGCAAATGTGATGCAAGTCAATAAATACGAGTAATGAAAATCTAGAAACAGAAGAATCAGTGCCATGAGGCCATCACAAATTTTCAATGATAGAGGGTCAGACAAATGAAGGTAGTGTCATCGCAAAGTAAACTCGCAAGTAAGAAATCAGTGTGTTTACCTCACGCTCAGCATGTAAATGGCTGAAAGAGCCCTCCAAGTTGGAAAACAATCGATTGATAACAGCCAACAATGATGGCAGTGACTTTTCTGGATTCTTCAGAAGGTCTTCACCACGTTTATCCAATTCCACATAAAGCTAGAGAACCCATTGAGAGTAGTGACATTAATATGTCGAACGTGCAAAACAATGCTAAACTAGCAGAGAACTTTATAATGGCACTTATTATGATAAAAAGGAATGAAACTTTCATGATAACCTGAGCAAGAAAGGAAGCGAGTGCGGATCTTAACTCCATCAAGACCCTCATCCTATCTGACATGTGAGATGAAGATGACTGACAAAGATGCTGCATCGCAGAATCCTCACTGAGACTTTTGCGGACGAGCTTCGTACTCTCATTCACAAAAGCTACTGGGCCTCTCTCGAAAATAATGAAGTAAGCTTTTCGAGCATTAGAACCCTGTAGTCAATACGATAAAAGCAAGGCCAAGAGAACCATTTTTAGATGAAAGAAGATCACTAGATAATCCAGTGAAAGAAAAGGTTCATCTCATGGAATGTTCGGTTGATTCACCTCAGCTCTAGATTGCCAAAAATCTAAACTCTTCTGGATATCATGCAAGTTTGAGAGGACGTCAGCCATTATTTCCTCCAAAACAACATAAATCCTAGACGTATCCGCCGAGATATTGCTGAAGAAATCAACAAAATATGCTCAAAAGTCAAAACAGTCAGTCTGCATATTGTCAGATTTTAGAGGATAGTCTTTCGCCAAAGTATATAATCAAATAAACACGAAACTCCAGTATCAGAACGGATTTTGCAGTTTAATTCCGAGCCGCAATCATCAAAGCAGAAGTTTAATGGCACTAAGTAAGAAGCTACCAAAAGACATACTAGAGGAGATGAAACTTACGTAGACGAACATGGGAAGTCGGATGGTAGAGGAAGAGGAAAGGAAATATGTCGTTTTTTGGTAAAGGTTTGGCGATAGAGATTGGAGAATTTCCCAAGAAAAATGGAATTAGAAGTAGGGAACAAGGAAGCAAGGCGATTCCAAAGGTAATTGGAATAAAAAGGAACTAGGTTTCCGACGTTCGACGGCGCCGTCGACGGGGAAGACTCGTTCGCCGGAGGTTGAGAATCCATTAAAGTCGGCTATCAAAGTATCAATTTTTTCACCTTCGTCTTTCGTTAAAAGAGAGACTTGGGAATGTGAGAATGAATTGAAAAATCTGCATGTGGATCCTTATTGGGCTGTTATTGGGTTAGGAAGAGCTACAAATACTGGGCCCATGTTGATCCTTAACTTTTTAATTTCGAATTTCTGTTTAGATTTTTTTTTTAATTTTTCAAAAAGTTCTAGGTGAAAAAATGTGATTACGTTTAAACGATGAGCCATAAAAACATTTCTCTACCGTAAAATTAAATGGTAGAGGCTTTCTGTCACATGTACTAATTTGTTGATAGATTACCAATGTCCAAAATCACATACATCTACAAAAAGAAATTGCAAATAAACTAATCACGTGGAGTAAGTTATTAAATTATAGTTAAACCCAAAAAAAAAAGTTACTATATTATAAAAATTGGTTGTAGGAAGATCATGTGAATCAAACATAGAGAGATGGATTAGCTAAAATTAATGGTAAAAACTTACGTATTTGTAATGAGTTCTTGATTCCACTAAAAGAAGGCTCTGCTACCGTAAAAGACACGAGACCCTTCTTTTTTCTTCTCCATTCCGTTATTATTATTAGCATTATTATTATTATTATTCCGATTCTGAATCTGAGTTTCAGTGTTGTTATTGTTGTTGTGATCCATGGGAAGCTTCATCTTTGCCAAGGACTCAGTGAACTGTTGCATACTTCTCATATACATCTCTGCTATCTGTTTCTGCATCGATGTTTCCTCTGTTTCCACATTCATCTTCTTCTCTTCTTCGTCTTCGACTTCTTCTCTTTCTTTGCTTCTTCTTCTTAGTACCTCTGTCATCTCTCGATTCTCTTTCTCGTTTGAATCTGCTGTATTCTTGTCGTCGCTAAAGCTTGTTGTTGTTAAAGAAGAAGCCATAAAACTTCCATTTCCATAAAGCTCTTTGTCCTCCAAGCACACCATTGTTATGTCGGTTTCTGGCAAATGTGTCGAGCCGAGACAGAGAAAAGAAGCTGTTCCGGATCTGAGATTCAGTCCATTGAAGTACTCTGTAACCATCTGTTTGTTCTCATTAACAACATTGATGTCAGGGAACTCGATCCTCGTGTAATCCACAGTTTCAGAGACTTGCGGGTCAAGCAACACGACCTCGGAAGAAATCGAAGTGTTAATCTTGGGATTGGATGAAGAAGAAGAAGTAGCCACAAGAGAAGGGTTTACGATGGAAAGCGTGAGCTTCACGGTACCAGCAGGTGAATGGAAGAGATCAGTGGAAGAGAGACTGTAATCTCTAGTAATACTGTCTTGGCCTATGATGTCTGATATTGGGACAAGAGCAAAACCAAGAAGCTGATCTTCCATGTAATGTCTGGCTCTGCTCATCATCCAGATCTCACATTTGAGAACTGCAGCTTCTATCTGAGTCACATCGATCATAAGTTTCTGGTTGAACTCTGGGTTTTTGCCAGCTCTGTGGATGATTCTGGTGGAGATTGTGTCGTCGGGATTGTAAGTGAGAGAGAATTTGGCGTAGACGTCTTGGTTATCGTAGATGCAGATGTTGTGGATGTTTCTTGCATTGTGAACAAACACTTGGAGAACACCTGAGAAGCCTTGATGGTAGCAGAACCTAGAGGAAGAAGCTTGTTTCAGAGATTCCATAAGAATAATAAAAAAAAAGATAGAGATGATCAAAGAAATGGCTGTTGCTTTTATTCACAAGATCATCAAGAAAACAAAGAAAAAGCTATAGATGAGTTAACGTTTAAAATGAGGCTGAACAGTAGCATGACCTCAAAGGAAAGTCATGAGAAGAGAGAGAGACAGAGAAGTATTGCTGAAGCAAGAGGAGCTTTGCTTTGAGGAAATTCAAGAGCATTGAATGGAAGAGTAGGTGGGAATCAGTGGAACAAAACAGATTAGTTTCAAGAAGATAAAAAGCACATAATGATGACAAACATGATCATTATGAAGACCGAGATGAAGAAGAAAAAAAACAGAAGGTGACGTCGTCGATACTAATCTCTAGATCTTCGTAACCATACATTATTTCACTTAAAGCAATTTGATCAAACAGCTCAAGCCGGTTCAGTTGCTAACGGCGATGAACAACAATCCATTTTGGTCAACAAAGTTGACATGGAGTAATCATTCCACGATCTTAATGGGGTAGGTAAGGGATTGAGATGTCTATTTTTGTGTATCAATATATATATATATATATCTGTTATTTGTAGCCTTGATATTGCTTAGATTTGCAGCCAGCACCACCCAAAATTGCCCAAAGTCAATTGTAGACCCCACCAAAACCCACTCTTCACGATCACCATTACCATAACCACTTAAATCCTCATTCCATATGATCAATTTTCACATCATAGCCAACAGTATCTCTAACTCATCAAACCAATGATCAAGAAAGTTGTAGGATTAAATGTATAAACTCTAGCAAAGGATCTTCGACGACAAAGATAAGCGAGTTTTCTCGTTCGACCATTATAAGATTCTACTTGCTGTACAGATTCTCGAGTATGGAAGTCAGTGGATTTTGGGGTTGTGGCTTGATTTAATTACAGAGATACAACCAGAGTCACTTCCTTCCCAACCTAACCAAATGAGCCTCGTGCTTTGCAGCTGCGACTGCTTCCGCAGCTTTGTTTGCAGCTTCACGCTTCATCGCCCTCTTCGCACGCCTTCCTGTTATGGCATTGCTAGTCTTCTCCTTTGGCTCACGTGAGGAGGAGCCAGATTCAGAGGCAGGGACACCTCGGTGGTTATGTTGGACTGGCCTTGCTTCTTGGCGGCCTGACCTGACAAAACCATTGTCACCCCACCTCCTGTTTCCTAAACGAAGACTTGAACCGTGCAAATAAAACTCGTCAAGGTCATCGTCGTCTTCATCTTCATACTCTGGTGGAATGTCAAAGTCATAATTGTAATTGTCATTGCCTGAAACCCGCTCCACTGCTTCAAGCGGAAGAAACCACGATGCTCTCAGGAGGAGGCATACGCTCTCCTCGAACATGAAATCTTCAACGCTGCAGCGAAATATAACAGATATAATTAGTTAGAAAGGAAAAAAGCAAAGACAACGATGTAAGCCAAGAGTACAACAAAGCAAGCAAGACACATAAAGAGCCAGTCAAGTAAATGGAGTTAACAATGGAACCACATGTAAATGAAGATGAAAGATTTACCTTCCGTCAAGACCGCGGTGGACATTGAGAAAATCAAACGGATGCTTACATTGTGGGCAGGTATGCTTCTCTTTGTAACTTGCCCAACGGAGGATGCACGTCACACTATATATAGACAGAAATGAATCAACCTCTTAAAAACGATAAGAGAAGGTCGATGATACTTTTATTTCATTAATAACTAAACATACTTTCTGTACATAGAATCAAACGAAAGAAACAAAAAAAACGCTTACAATATGAAGCAAAAACCAAAGTCCATCATTGAAAAAACTGAGGAGAGCACTAAAATTGATCTAACCACAAATAGTAACGTACTCAGTATCGGACTATACATTGGATATTGGCAAAATCAGATCACTAAGAAACCAAAACAACAAAGCTAATAGCCTGGATAAACCAAGAATCCATCAGACATACCAGTAAGCATGCTCACAGCCTTTCACCATAGCTGTTTCTTGAAGAGGTATTGTATCCAAGCATATTGCACAACTGCCGCCATGGTTCCCGAAATTCAGCTCATTGCCCACTTGTTCAGTCTTCTTTTCATCCTAAACACAGAAAACTACAACTTGAATCAACCTCGTGAACGAATAATAAGGGCAGATCATCAACATCATCCTAAAGAGTTTTGTTTCCGATTTAAGCAAAAGGAGTCTTAAGATTTTAGTGGGAAAAGTAAAAGAAACCAAATTTATGGACGTAAGTCACAAATTTAACATCAGAAAATACACAGAGGTAAAAACACAACGAGGGAAACCGCAAATCCAACCAAAGATCCAAAATTTAAACCAACCCACGTACATTAGGCACAGAACGAATAAGAAAGTCAAGATATCATAATCAAAATTCACGAAACCCTCATTTCTCCTCATTTCTCAAGCACCTAGAATTCAATAGCTACAAAATGACGGAATCAACCACAGAGGAAGAAAGATTGACGGAATCAATCAGGGCAAAACGAAAACAAAACCTGATCTCGAAGAGACAAAACTTCCACTTGCTTCTCATCAACGATCTGGATCGAGGAACTCATGGCGACGAAAGGGAAAAAAAAATAAAAAATTGATCCCCGGAATCTGGAAAAGAAAGATCAGGTGATAAGAAAGAAGAAAAAAAGCTGTTACTCCCAAATCTAATTAGGCAAGCAGACGAAAACCCTAATCCAGTAATCTGACGAACAATAGTCGAGTTCAGAGAGAGAGAGGGGAAAGTGGTATAAGAATGCTTCGGACAACTCCTAAAAGAACAAAGAGAAGAGGATTGGATTCCTCCGCAGGAAACGCCCGAGGAGATGTAGATAGAGAGGTGTCCACAAGACCTTTTAATTATTACGACTTCTACACCAGAGATTAAGCGGTGCTAAGATGCGCCGAACCAAAAAAAAAACCTAATTTTTAAGATTTGTGGAATATTCTCTTTTTTCCTACATTAAAACAAATTTCATATGATGTTAACAAAAAAAATATATCAATGAAAATAATTTTCAAATTTTTATTTAAATTTAAATTTGACGTATTATTTGAAAAATATATATATTCCCCAAAACATAGAGATATATCGGACAATAACCCGACCCGAGAGCCCAGGCTAGGCGTAGAAAGTAGAGAAACCTGAAACCCTCAGATTGAAATTAGTTTTGTCCGGTGGAGAATGGGAGCAGAAACGATCGTAGAAGCAGAGAAAGTTGAGGACTTGTTCGAGGTCTGTCTCCGTCGTCCCTTTTATCCCCTTTTCACAGATTCTTCCTTCTTCTCCTCCAATCGATTCCACTTTTGGGGATTTTTACTTCTATATCAAAATTGGGTTTGCTTATTGAGTGATGATGGATTTTTGAATGACAGGCTGCTAGATTTGATGACATTGATGATCTCAGAAGCTTGGCTTCTGATGGTGTCTCTCTTGACTCTCGCGATTCACATGGCCGAACAGGTTCTTAACATTCTCTGTCTTTTTCAAAAGTCCCAATTATCCGTCTTCTTTAACGCCACTGTCTTTGAAAAACACAGCCTTTGCATTTGTGTGATCTTATATCTCCGTGAAAAAAGAGTTTGGAATGTATGATTAATCATTCTTAGAACATTGGTTTCTTTTCATATTTTTGATTGTCTTCACAGCGCTTCATATGGCCGCAGCGAACGGACATATGACTATAGTGGAGTATCTTATCAGTGAAGGAGTGGTAAGCAAACAACATTTGCTCATTTTTGATATTTCGCCAAGCAAAATCGGTCATATCATTGATGTGATTTAACTATTCAAGTAAACATGAATAAAAGATAGATGCTTTTGGTGAGCAGGATATCAACGCGCTTAACGAGGAGAACAATGCTCCTCTGCATTGGGCATGTTTGAATGGCCATGTCGAGGTAACAACCATCCATCACTCATGGTTGTGCTTGAAAAATGTTTTGTTTCCGGTTTTAACTAACCGGTTAAGCCTACTTACAGGTGGTGAAGAGATTGATCTTGGCAGGAGCCAGTCTAAGCCTTTTGAATCGGTAAGTCTCTTGGTTCTTTTCTTCTCAAGTCTATAGGAGGAACTAAGCTGAACCATTAGAAGCTTGATCATTTGTAGGTACGAGCGGACTCCGATGGATGAAGCCATTGGTGGAGGAAAGATGGAGATTATAGATGCTATCAACACAACTGTTGCACAAATGGAACTTGAAAATACCAATGTGACCTGACCTTAAAGGCGTCTTCATCCTCTCTCTCTGTAATTTACAGGTGAGCTTTTGTATTGTGGAAGTTTTGCTTTGTCATGTAGACTAGTGGGTTGTTAGAAATGGAATCGTATGAATTCGATGAAACATCTTTGGTTGCAATACCCACAAACCACAAACTTGTTCAATTAATTTTTGGGTTGGTTCAATTTGATTTCAGTTATGAATTAACAAATTTTGCAATAAAGGACGGTGGTAGCAACCGCGGCGATGTGGCGGCTAAGGCATGCATTCTGTGTAAACCGAAGCTGAAACTACAAAAAAACTAACATGAAATTACTTGATACTTTCAATTTTTCCTCTTTTAAAAAAATGTCATAGTTTTAATTTTTCCATATTCAAAATATCAAACTTTTTTTTTGTTAAAAGGATTTTTTTAATTAATCAAATTGTGAATTACAATACTTGAACCGAAATTCCAAATGGTCCGGTTAAGACGTTTGAACCGATAGATTTGCTATACAAAGCTCCGCTGCGTCGACATGTTGTCAAGCCTCCGATCCACCTTAGTCCAGTGCCAAACACCAGCGACGGGAGGCAAAAAACTAATACGAACTTTTAGAAAAAAACGATATATTAGCAAAAAACTAATATGAACTTTTAGTCAAAATATCGAACTAATACGAACTTTTCAAAACGAAAAGTTGATCCAAATTAAATTTTTCAGAATTTTATTCTCGAGTAAACGATATAGTTTCTTAGAAAAGTAAACTTGAACAAATGAATGCAACTTGTTTATGTATAGAGCCCCCGTAAACCGACATTAGTATAAGTCGTATACGATATTGATACACTTCATTTTCCTTTGGTTTAAGACTTTGTTCGCCAAATCTAATCATGAACGAACTTTTTTTGTAGCATACATTATGCAGATGTAATTCTAAACCGACGACATTAATATGAACTACTAAATTACAAATCATGATTCATGACAAACTTTCTTAATTAATAAAAATGATATTTGCATACTTCTCTTTGTAGAGAAGTATAATATAACATACTTGTTCTTGATAAGACAAAGGTCTGAGGAATGTTTGGTTATACATCTCGTAATGAGCCTATGCCTATTGCTTTTCAAGTATCTCATCTCATTCTAACCAGCCACCGACAATCTCTGGAAAACGTACTTTAGTCTTATTCAGGGAATAATTTTAAAAAAAAACAACACAGGTTTATCTATTTCGTACTATGGTGTTGTAGGACATATCAAAGATCGTTGATACAATTGGATTTCCTACTGGAGGCAAAGCCTAAGCATAAATATTTTAAGGTTCTTCAACCTATTTTGACTAATTGGGCTATAGGAGATCAAATTAATACAAAACAGTGATTCCTTCTTTAGCTGTAATTTTCAGCACCAAAGCCTTACCAGCAATCCACGAGTTCGTTATGTGTGAGTACCTTCGTATATTTCCTTATAGTTAATTCTTTGCTCAAATTCAGTGTATTCAAACCCTCTATTATGTGTTTCTTTTACCGAACATTTATATTATTTTCATCCAAAAAGTGTTCACTGATCTTTTTATGGCTTCCGACCAAACCTTAAGGTCAAAATACTGATTTGAACGTCCGAAAATTTAGACAATATCGCATTGGTGATCCAATGTTTCCACGAGTCTGTCTTATCTTCCACACAAAAATTCCGCTTGGCCCTAGTATATATAGAAACCAACTCTAAGTTATTCCTCAAGTTTATGTATTCTGAGATATTTGCACCTGATAACACTTATTTTAAGTTTTTAAAAAAAAATTTGTCACTTGGTTTGACCGTTTTATCTCTTCTCTTACAACTCAGTATACGGTACGATCGTACACGCCGTATTTTGCATGGGTGAAATTATTACAAATAGTAGGGCTAGGCAAATTATTCGTTAGATTCGCTTCGATCCAATATTCGTCTCGATTCGATCCGAAAAATCTAGATATTCGTAAAGATTCGAAGCAAAGCAAATACTAAAATATAGTATCCGTCTAAAACAAAGCAAATCACAATTACTAATTTTAAAAAGATCGGATATCCGCTCCGATCCGTAGATCATNGATCATATATATATACATAATATATTATAAATTTATAATGTTTATTTACATTTTCTGTATTTCTTTAATAAATAAAAAATGTCAAAAGAAAATATGCATGATAAAAATATATAAACTCTATACTAATTAATAAAATATTAATAAAAATGTTTATATTGGAGTTTAAGTGAATATATTAATTTTTTGTATGTTTATTTTGTCTATCATTCTTTATATAAAAAAAAAAAAACTAGATGATTTCACCTTTTTCCTCTTGTTAGTTCATATTAAATAAAAAATGCACTAAAAACTTTTTTTTTTAGTTTTGTTTGTATTGAATGGAGTGCAATAGATATCTGCAAATATCTGCAAATATCCGTAAGTTTTCCGGATATCCGTATTTTTCCGGAGCAAAGCAAATCACAAAATTAGATATTTGGTAAAAACGGAGCAAATCACAAATAATAGAATTTTCCGACATATCCGCTCCGTACCCACCCCTAATAAATAGTAAAATAAGTGTTATTTTCTTAATTAAGTTTAAAAGTGTTATAAAATTTTAGAAACTTTAAATAACTGATTTTACAAGCCCCATGTATTTTTATCATAAATCCATTCAGAAGAATAAGATATAAATAAAGTGCTAAGCTTTCGGTGCTCCATTCTTCTTCTTTTTTTTTAACATCTGTGCAGTGCAGTGCACGATTCCTTCCGTTAAATACTAGCAATAAAGTAAAAGTTATATAATTACTAATTTTGGTTTAGTCCGAAGGGGAATGAATCTCTCTTTGACAAATCCATGCACCTCTTGATTTATTTACCTGCATTCTTTGTCCTCCATGGTCACGTTGTTTTTGCACATGCCCTTCACTTTTATCAAAATAGTTTCATAGTTCTTTTTTGGGTTTTTGTATATAGAAAAGCTAAAATTCAATTGTAAACGTTTTCACTTGGCAAAAAATCATTTTGTAAACCTTTCGGCGTAGACTCTCCTGATGCAGACTGACGCTGACGCGCTATGTCTCTTTAGTCTGTTTACATGTGATATAAAATTTTGTTAAATGGTTTTTTTTTATCGTCAACAAATAATTTCTCTCTCTTTTTTCAAATTTGGAAAATAAATCAGGAGTTGAGAAAAGAATCAATAAGTATCATAATTTTCAAAAATCTCATGATTTGCTTAACTATCAAACAAAGAAAAATCTCAAGAGCGCTCGATTCAACATAATTATAGCGAACGCTAACATTTTCATGGTTTAATAACTCTAAGTTTTGTGTTATGATTATACTATGTTTTGTGTAATGATTATACTAGATGGCAAACGACTGACTTCTAAAATATCATTATAATAAATGATGAATCGTTTAGATATGCCTTTTCATAATTATTGTGCAAATACTCGGTGCTACATTATATATGGATAATAAAACTTGAATGATTTTTTTTTTTTTTGAATGATTTCACATGGTATTTTGCTTAAAACAATATATCTTCGATATATGTTCTCTCCTAATCTTTAACCTTTTTTATTGATTGCCAATGCGTGTTACTGTTCACCATAATAGCCACCAACGAGAAACCATATATACTGCAGCCTGCACGTACAAATATGTTTGGTTCAGTTCTTATAAGATTCATCTTGCACTGGTCGACAAATATGCTCATCAATATTATACAAATGTGACCAAAACACATATATTAATAAAAAGATCTTCGCTAGATATCATTTTCTTGCGAGGGGGGGGGGGGGGGGNGGGGGGGGGGAGACGAATATAACGTTCGAAAGTTTAAAAAGCCTAAACCCTATAAAGCCTGCCTTACAGCATAATTTATTAATATTGTTTTTTGATGGTGGAGTGTTTGAAGGAATATATTATTATTATTATTATTTTGCTTTATTCCTACATAAAGCAATTGGTAAACATATGAGAGTTCAATTAATTTGGTTTGTAATATTCGAATTCACATTCAAGTTCAGAAATATATATGAATGAAGTTCTCATTCACCACTTTCTTCGTGCGTAAGTGCATTTTACCCTATGGTTTATGGTTTATGGTTTGACATAATGGGTATTCAGATTAAATATATATGAATGAAGTTCTCATTCACAACAAGTTCTGATTCTTAACAATTTAGTGGCGAGATCTATGGTTTGACATAATGGGTATTCAGATTAACTTTTTCAATGGTATAGTATGTAGGCATAGTTGTTTTTGTTTTTGTAAAAGGGATTAATTAACGGTGATTTAAGTATATACGCTAGGTAAGTAGGAATAAGAAAAAAAATGACTAATCCAAAATATTTGTTGCTTTTTTAATAATTACAGAAATATCATTGGTTTGAAATTCATTTTCTGACCGAAGAATCCGGCGACATTGTTCATCAAACGGTCGGCGTTACTATTCATCAAAATTCGATGACCATTGTTCATTACCATAGCATGGTTAATATTGTCATGTTAAACAATTTATCATTGTTAGCATCGTTAACATATATGTAGTATTGTTAACATTGTCATGTTAAACCAGTTATTATGTTAATTTTTATGAAATTGTCATGTTAAACCAGTTATCATATAATAAATTATCGTGCTAATCTAGTTATCGTTTCACAGAAATATGTGAAATATAAAAATTATTGTGATAATCCAATTATCATACCATAGAAACTATGTGTTATTGGTTATCTAACTTTGTTATCGTAACAAAGATATACTGATAATCTATTGGATAACTTTGTTATTGATTAACTTTAACGTAATTAATACATAAATATCATCAAAACCAGAAAAAAATAAAATTGAACACCACCACAGTGACTACCGCCGGCACCAACGTCACCGCCGTCGCCACCGTCGCCACCGTCGCGTTCTTTTCCGTCGTCACCACCGTCCTCGTCCTCGTTGACAACTCTTCTTCTTCTTTCTTCTTCTTCCCCTTTCTTTTTTCTTCTTACCCTTTCTTCTTCTTTTTCCCCTTTCTTCTTCTTTCCCTTTTTTCTTCGCCGTGTTTAGTTTGATGAGAGAGAAAGGTAACAATGTAATTAGTTAGAAAAGATAAAGGTTAGTTGGAGTTTTTATTGTAAACAGTAGTTATTGCTTAATATTAAAAAAGGTGAGTTAATTTCCATGTTAATAAATCATAGATGTTGCAATTACTCTTAATTAATTTAAGAGATGTTTTTGTAAGATGTAGTTGTGAAATGACAATAGTATGAGTAACGCCCACATAATTCAAAATATAAATATGGAATTCGAACAACTTTTTTTCTCTGGATCGGCGCATCCATATGTTTGAATCTCATAGCTAGGGATCGAACACCTATACAGTATACAGTGCACACCAACCTGCCCAGGTGGAAGCCACAAGATAACGAAGTCTCATGCGTAATTTAATCTAAGTCTGCGAAAATAGTAACACTAAAAAGTGCACAGATAGGCTCAGTGAGTCAGATTATAGCCAAAAGAGCTTTTAAGCCCTAAAAATTGGATGGGTGATGATAACTCATGAATTGATGCATATAAAGAATATAGCATTTAATTTGGCAGTGGAAGAAAATCCAATTTTAAAAATCAAAAGCTATAACTGGTACAATAATATGGGTTGTTGACTAATGAAACATGCTACAAGGGTGCTTCACTTATCGCTAGTAGTGTCACGGTTGAGGATCGTCGACAATCATATGTTGCGGTAAACACGCTGGCATGGTTACATGATCTTTTCGAAGCTGAGAGAGTCTTTTGTTGTTTGTAATTTTTCTCAAATTTTTTGCTGTGATTTGTTTTGATCCTTGCTGTGAAACATTGATTTTAACACCGTTACTAATATAAATTATACAGACGGAAAAAAAAATGCTAATATGCCGGTTATTTTTATTTTTTAGGGGAAAAGGTAAGATATTAGTGAAATAAATAAATAAATTATAAATCAATGGAACATCAAAAACACGTAAACTAAATAAAATCATAGAATGTCGGAAATAACTAATTTTAGTATAATTATACATTCTTTTTTTCACTGGAATTTTAATATTCATGAGAAAATTACATAAGCCCGCAGACGAGTTAAAATCTCTGGAAGCAAAAGTCGACGGATAAGGGATACATCGTTAGAACCACATAATCCAAAAGAGGGAAACACATAGAAACTAAGTTACATAACTGAACACTTAAAACACAATAAGAACGACAATAATACTAGCCAAATAAACTTCGCTCGCTAGGAATGAATCGAAAATCCCAACACTGAAATTGAAAGTATTTATAACTTCTTACTTTGATGAGCTCGAATATTTGAATACGGATAGTCTCTAAATCAATTAATTTTTTTTTAGTAGATTTATTTAAAACATCTTTATTTTTAACATGTAACAAGAATATATATTTTTTTTGGGTCGATACGTAAGAAGATTTTACTATAATAATTTCAGTTTTTTCAAAAGCATTACACAACATTTATAAATGGTACGTTTGAGTACAAGACAAAAAGAAAACAACGACATTTCTCCACCAATTAAGGTAAAAAACATATGCCGAGAATATTTGTTGCAGCACTTCGTCCACATGGACAATTCATAATAGAATTAGTGAACTATTCGTTTGTATCCAACTCCATTTGGAAAAGAAAAAAACAAAAAAAAAAACATCAAAGAAGACTACATCTTTTCTTTCAAATAATGAACTTGTTTGGATTGGGTTTAACCGTAAAAACCACCGCCTGAACTACCACCACGAGCATCGTAGACATTTGGTGGGTCGAGAATAGGCGGCGAGGCAGACACTCCGTTATAGTTATTGGCTCCACCACCTAAATGCAAATCGGACATATTAGGAAAACCTTCTTTAGGTTCAAGCCCTTGATCATACAAGAAGCCTTTAAAGACATGGCCACCGATTTTCACCACCGCCTGGTATGCGTACTCGTCGTCCCCGTCCTCCACTGCCGTCACTCTCACACACTTGAACACCGCCGCGGCCCTAACCTGCCCCGGCCACGCTTCTCTTGACCCTCCTCCGTCTTGCATATATAAAACATAATTATGAATCATGCATGATCACCAAATCAAAATACATAATTGTGATCATTACCACCAAACGAATCACTTTTCACAAATACAACTGATTTAATGTAACGCTATGACATTACATATGAGCCTTTCAGATAAACCTATCCGATCTGAAACCGAACAGAAATAATAGATACTAAAATTTGAAAATGGTTGAAATGAATTCATTTTTGTATAACCGAGACCGAATCCAAACCAAACAAAACTGATCGAGAACTTCAAAAAAATTCTTAAAACCGAATGTAAAATGTATCAAAACGATCTATAGTATGTTTTATTTTTATTACCATCATTCGGAAACCAAAACACCAAAACCTTGCTTGATCATCCGTAATGTTAATCGTCAACAAGTGTTATATACAAACATGAATTCATGTAGATATACGTATAAAAGTTAATGAAATGTAATAATACCTTGGCGGCTGGAGCTGGTATCGAAACTTTGAGGAGGCGTGTTAGAAGTTGAAGTATGAGAAGTGGCTTGTTGTTGAGACCCCACGATCCTTGGCTTCTTGGTCCCGGAGGAGGTCGAAAGAGACGAGCCAGCCGTTGGATTCGCAGTGGGGATGACCTGCCTCTCTCTCCTACGAGCCGCAGAGACCCACGTGCTCTTCACGTGAGTCGAACAATGAAAGCCACGGCTCTTGCAGCAAGTCCTGCACCGCCTCTGCTTACACTCCTTCTTCGCCTGGTTTCCACAATCTTGACACGTGGCGGTTCCCGACGCGGCTGAACCAGACCCCGAGTTGTTTGAGCTTGACCCGACCGTCGCTTGGTGAGTGCTCTTGAAGTAAAGATACTGCGTCTGGCTGTTGTTGTTGTTGTTGTTCTGCCATCTCCGGCTGTCTCCGAGGAAGTTGATGTCGGTGTCTTCCACGTTTTGCTGCGGCGGTGCAGCCGTGAGGAGAGGAATCACTCCGAGCGCCGCCGCATTACTGTTTATCTGGTCGGATCCAGATACAACACCGGCGTTCTGGTGGTGGTGGTGGTACGCCGGGGCAACAAGGTAGACGTCTCTTAGACCGACCATGCCCATCTCCGTTGCCGCCGCCGACGACGGGAGGCCGTATCGGACGGAAGATCCGGGAGGCCATGACGGAACGCCGACGGCGGCGGAAGCTGAGTCTATACCACCGTGGATGACGGCGGGACCAGCATTGAAACCAAGAGATAGATCCTCGGTGGCGCGGGAAGACGTCGTCGTCGTCGCCGCCCAGTCGGTGAAAGCACCGGAATCCGACGTCGGCAGATTATGCCTCCTCGTCGTTGCCACAGCTGATTAAATCGAAACCCTAATCCCACAAATTAAAAATACAAAAAATAATCTAATGTAAATTTTTTATATATTTCTCCTCGCTAATAAGTAAACAAACACAGCATACAGCTCCAGTGTACATAAACCATAAATCTATAAACGATTCCTTCTTTTCTGAAAATCTACAAAAAATCTCTGATGGTGAAAGAAGAAGAAGAAAGAAGATCGTGCAATCTACTGTCACTTTTGACTTTATTTGTTTTGGTTTATCTCTCTCTCTCTCTCTCTCTGCTCACAAGAGGAAAAAGAACACTGCAACTCTTCTTTCGGTTCCTCTCTCTAAGAAATCTAACACTGCAACTCTACATTCTCTCTCTAAAAATCTTATAATTATCTTTCTTGTTGCTATCTGATGTTTCTTGTACTCTTGGGGGTTTCTTCTGGATCTTCTTACCTCCCTTAAAAACAATACTGATGTATATTTCTTCTAGATTGTTTCTTCTTGTTCCTGTCTCTCTCTAATAATCATCATGGACAACTGCAGAAAGATACAGGAAAGTGAATACAAATTTCTGTTTTTTTTATTGTTATTAATTACCCCTTTGTTTATTATTTCTGGGTATTATTCATGATTTTAATAATAATAACTCAAAGAAATGGCACATGATACCTTCTTCTCCTTTGCTTTTGGATTTTAGCTGAAATTTAATTTTTAATTGAGATATTTTATATGTACTTATTCTTCACCACCAGCGCTCGTGCGCGTGGCTCCACTTGCGCGTAAGAATTCCCGGCTGCACCGGTTAACTCTTTTAAGTCCATGATTCGATATACCACACAAGAGTTTGGAGTTTTGCTATACCACTAGGTAGAGGTGGGCAAAATAATCCAAGATCCTCGCCGACAATAAGGCATTCGAAATCATAACTCCACTAGTACGTACGTAAATCGTTTACCTTAACAAAAATACAACTTCATGATCTTCCAAGAAGAAAAGAAAAAAAGTATGTGCTGCTAACTTGCTAAGTTGCTTGTCCATCCACTAAAGCTAATTATAGGTCGGTGGTTACTGGTTAATATGATAAACGAAGTTGGTTACTCTCGCTTCTTTATAAACTCGTCGATACCAAATATCCATTTTGACAATATTAGTGTTATTTATCTCTCGGCTATATCTCTTCATCATTCATTCATGAAACACATTGCTTTGACTTATCAATCAATATATCATGAAAAAAACCCATATATATTATCAAATACGGTAGTTCTTTTCTGATATCTTTGTCTTGTGACATCTATCATATATCATACGTTAATGATATAATAATTCAATTTTACCGAAATCGCTCTGATTAAGTCTCTAAGAACTTACCATTGATTAGTTTTTTTAGTTTCTGTTATCACCATCATCTATAATACCATCTTAAAACATTGATAAAAACAAAAAATTACGAACGCATTATATATATTTTTAACCTTGCTTTTATTATGTTTGTCTAGAGAATTAACAACAATAGCAAAAGTTTACAAAAAAAAAACGTAAAAAATTTATTTAATTTGTTGTACTTTGATTAGTTAGTTACCACATCTATCAAACAAACTACGGTATATATGATGAATAATTTCAAAGCATTTTCAATTTATTTTGGAGAAAATTACCCAAAATAACCTAAAAACAATTATGAATAGCTAAGATAACTTATCAAAATTTATATTGTTTGTGTTTTCAATAATTCTAAAATTACCCTTATTATAATTGTGGAATAAAATTGGTAATTATTATGCTAAATAGGAATAAAATTACTTTGTGTTTTATTTTATTATTATTAGAATTAGAAAATTGATTACCAATCTTAATTATGCTAAATATTTATATTTTTTTATTTTATTTTTTTTATTCTACATTAAGCGACAAAAAACTCATCATTTTCTCGGTCGTTTCTCCCTCTGTCGCCGGCAAATCTCTCACGTGCTCCGTTGATCTCAGTTACCGCGAGTTAGGGTTTCGAACTTGGTTCATCTTCTCCGTCAAATCCATTATCGATTGCTCTTACTATTCTGATCTCACGGGGACTCGTAAGGCTATTTTCATGATTCGCTCTTTGTCTTGTTGATAATCAGTATAAAAATATCAATTTGAAAATCTAGTTTTGTAATTTTTTTTTGTCTCGATGAGTACGAACAATTCGTGTGAATGAGTTATCTTCTTCGTATGAGTCTCCGTTGTTGTATTCTTTAGGTGGACTATATTGTGCCACATGCATGTGTTGTTGTATTCTTTAGGTGGACTATGTTTTGCCACATGTATGTGTTAAGCATTATAGTATTGTGAACTTAATTTGAAGGCTTATTTGTTATTTTATTAAGCTTTTCTAATAAGTCGTAATTGAACACTATTAGTGTTTGTCCATTTGTATTAGCTCTGTAAAAAGTGTTCAATTACGACTTATTCAGTTGTTCTCATTTGTGATTATAGAAAAGCATTTTGTTGTTGTGTAGTGTAGGCTTAGTTTGTCTTACCACCATCATAGTTTCGAAAGGTTTATGGTTTCTTGATGCGGAAAAAGTTTTATATGGTTTCTAGATGGATATGAAGTATTAGAAGTTTTGATTTGTGTACACAGCAGCTAGGATAGTATTTGTCTTCATCTGCTCATTTGAAAAAGAAAAAAAAAACATTGTCTGCTTTTTCTTTTTTTCTTAATTTTACTATAGTATTGTCTTTCGCCCTCATTTTAAAAGTTTATTAGTGTTATCGTCTTAAACTTTTCTATTAGTGGCAGATCGCTTGATATGAAGTTTTGAACTTAATCTTTGATTCATGTTTTTACAGGATGTCTATTCAAACAAATGTGGATTTAGGATTTCCATTACGGTTGTATTCACTTGGTTGTGAACCAAAACCTAAAAAAAACATCAACTACCATAGTAAGACAGAGTTTCTAGAAGAAGTTGAAAATGTTGTTGGAGAAGAAGTGTGGAACTACATCCGTGATTCTTCTCTAGGAGTAGTTACACAGTTCGTTGACAATAAGTTCACTTGGTCATCTAAGATAGTCGAGCATCTTTTTGTGAATCAACTTACTTGCAAGGAGAAGCATGAAATGTGTTTTTGTTTGGAAATACACCGGCTCAGTTCTCTTTGTCGGAGTTTTAAGACATAACGACTTTGAATTGTGCAACTTTTCCTGAGAGTGAGGATGTTGTAGACACCAAAGCGCGAAAAAAATTGTCGAAAATGTTGAAAGTACGCATGAAGAGCCCTTGCAAGAGAAAGTTGAAGGGGGCTTTGGAAGACGTTTCCTCTTGGTCATCGAAGACAAAATTCGTTTTATTTATTTGTCTATATTAGCACCTTTTATCGTGGGCGAGGATGATAAAAAGGAGCTTCCTTTTGCATTTGCTTGTATGGTTTTTGACTTGCCCAAATTTGATAAATATCATTAGGGCAGAGAGGCTTTCAAGCGGCTGATTAAATCAGCGAAGCGCGTAAATTTGAATACTAATTCGTACACATTAGATGGGTTCGTACCTATTGTATATCAACAACACAAGCAAATGCACCGCTTTGTATGACTTCCAATAATCCTCATACTCACTGTCCCATGTACCTCGTTCAAGCTCACATGCGTGCACTAATGCTTTGTATGACTTCCAATAATCAATATCAATACCAAAAAAAGCCTTCATGACATCCATGATGTGCATAAGTCTAATTTCAACACCAATTTTCCCAAATTTTCTCAAATACAACTCTCCAATACACTTTGACGTAGCTTGTTGATGACGAGAACACCTCTCCGTCACAAAACATGTATGAATGTTTATGTATTTCCGTCACTATATATTTTCCCTACCCTAATACGCTCCAGAATCTGCAAAATATTTTGTGTGCCTTCTAAGCCATCAATCATATGCTCTTCAATATCCCCATGGCAAGACATATCTGAAGAAGATCCGTAACTACCATCCATAGAACCACGAGTTTGTCTATTTTCATCCAGTTCGTCAAAGGAAGAACTATGTGTCTTATCTTCACCACATTTTCTAAGTGTACCAATGTTGACCTCATATTCATCACAACCATATGGAGTACCACTAAGTGCCTCGTCTTCACCAAATTCATCAAGAGTACCACTTTTTTCCTCATTTTCACCATCTGCGTCAAGAGTACCACTTTTTCTGAATCTTCACCACTGCCATCAATAGTATCACTTTTTTCTTCGTCTACACTAGTTCCATCAAAGGTTAATCTTTTTCATGAACTTCACCAATTTCCTGCCATATATTAAAATATAGGAAAACAAATCAGACATTAATCATATTCTACGAACTTATAAATAGTAAGCGGACTTACTTTTATTTGCCAGACTTGCATAAAGTATACATATTACGATCCCGCAGACTCATATTTAGTCCGCGGACATATGAAATCTACAAGTTTTCGGTATACTAGAATATCCAGACCCGCATACTTATGTTTCGTCTGCAAAAATTTGGCAACTACGTCTACAAGTTTTTGGTAGACTTTAAAATTGAATTTTCGCAGACTGATTATAAGTCTGTGGATACTCAGCAGACATTCGTGAAGTCTACAAAATTCTGGCCGACTTCAAAAACTAATCTCGTAGATTTACTCTCGGTTTGCAGATGATTGGCAGACTTGCGTGGAGTCTACATGTTTTTGACAGACTTCAAAATCCGAACCGCCAGACTTATAGCTAGTCTGCAAAAATTCGACAAATTTCCTATAGTATACACATTCTAAGCAGACTTGAAAATGTTATCTCGTAGACTTGTGACAAGTCTGCGGATAGAGTTTTCGAATCCGCCAAAAACAAGCAGACGTTATGCAAGTCTACCTAATATATGCATGCATAATGTAAGTCTGCCGGCTAGGATTTTGAAGTCTGTCTGAATCACGTAGACTCCAAGCAAGTCTGCCAATCATCTGCAAACCGAAAGTAAGTCTGCGAGATTAGTTTTTGAAGTCGGCCGGAATTTTGTAGACTTCATGAATGTCTGCGAAAATTCAATTTTGAAGTCTATCTAGGACCTTTAGACTTCACGAAAGTCTGCCAAATGTGCGCAGACTAAACATAAGTATGCGGGATTGGCTATTGAAATCTACCGAAAACCTGCAGACTTCATGAAAGTCTACCGAATGTCAGTGGACAAAATAAGAGTCTGCAAGATTGGCTTTTGAAGTCTGCAAAAAACTTTTGGAATTTATGCAAGTCTACCGAGTGTTTGGAGACTTTATATAAGTCTACCTATGAAATATATCAAAATATGTAGACTTAAAAGGCTGCCAAAATATGGCAGACTTCACATGCTTTTCATCTTCTACATTAAAACTTTTTTAGTTACATGGATCTCCATAAGCTTTGAATCCTGAAAACTCAGGGTATGATTTTGTGCGCTTTTAAAATTTAAAGCGAGTAGATGTACAAAAAAAAAAGTAATATTAGGAACACAATCTAGAAAATTTAGAAACATAATCAATCCTAACACAAAAAGAAAAGAAAAGATAAGACAACTTACCATTTTTGTAAGAGAATAATAAGGTGGACAACTTTTGAAAAACTCTACATATAATAGATTTGATCGTCGATGCCTTTGTTGTTTTGTAGATTTTAGTAGTTGAAAAATAAAAGATGGCTCATGAAAAAAAGAAAAGTACGATGAAACCATTAACAATGGTTTTTTGAATTTGTTCAAAAATGGATTTCAAAAGAAAAATATGATGAAACCATTAACAATGGTTTTTTGAAGTTTTCAAAAATGGATTTCCTTTTTTAAAATGAGAACGTTTCCTTTTTCATTAACAGTAGATTTGTTTTTAATGTTTGTTTTATTTAAGTTGATTGAATTTCCTTTTTAATTTATTTCAATTTTTCTTTTAAATAGAAAAATTAATTAACTTTAATGAATATCTTTAGTATTTATGTAATAAATAATATATTTAAGGGTAATATAGAAAAAAAATTTCAAAATTTATGAAAAATCTGAATAGGTTATCTTAGCTATTTCTCATATTTTTAAGCGAATGTCCCTTTATTTTGTCACAGAATTATTAAGTTTATAAGAAAATAATTAGTCTTACAGAAAACATGATTTCATAAATTTAACTACGCTTATTCGTTAGAATTAAAATTTTGTAAATTTTGCAAGTGTAAGGAAGAAAATGTGTTATTGTGTTAGTATAGATTAACTTTTAGATATGTTAATATTATGTGTGGTTTGTGTACATATTTATCAAGTAAACGTCTAAAATTTATGAATTAATATAAGTTATCGTAAGAGAAAAAAAACAAATAATCTATGTGGTCATTAAATTTGGAGGGTTAAAATTCAATTATTTAGAAAATTGATCAAATAAAGTAACTGAACAAAGGAAAAAAATTAATGGGAGCCAATAATTATTATCTTTAGGAACTTACATTAACTAATTTTTTTTACTGGGGCAGCTGACCCATCCCAACCAACCTGGCTCCGCTACTGCTCACACTCCCAGATTAGTTGAGTCTTGGTTCGAATTCCTTTGGTTAACACAAAAAAGTCTTTAAAATTAGTTCTTAATTAGTTATATATGCATATATTTACGTACGTTTAATTGCAATTAAGAAAGAAAACCACTTTTATGTTTTCTATTAATATAAAAGGCTTTAAAAGGAAAATAATTGGTTTGAGTAATGCACGTGAAAGGAAACCCTTTCACTAAAATGTTCGTCGTCTCCTCCCCACGCTTTGCGGCCGTCGAATCATTGCTTTTCTTTTGAGGTCTTTAAGCCCGTTTCATCTTTGTGAACCCACCGTTCTTTTTTAACACAGCCTAAGGCCTTAACAAGTCTTTATGTTAACAAAAAAATACAATTAGGAAAAAAAAATGCAAAGAAAGAGAGAATAAGTAACAAATCTACGATTTGAATCTTTCTTATATGTTTCGGTTGAGCTGATTATTGCTGATTCCATTCTATCATTTGGGTTTGTGTCCTCTTTCTCGATCTTTAAAAACCAAACCGGGGGATATGTTAAAAAAAAAAAAAAAAAAACCGGGAAAATAACTCTTGAATACGAGATTATAGATGATGGTGATAACAGAAACTAAAAAAACTAAGAAAATTACAAAGGGTTTTACGGAAGCAAAAAAAACCAAGAGTGTAACGTTATTTTCAAAATAATAAAAACTAGGAAAAACAAAAGCATGTAGCAGTAGATTTATGACAAAGTAAAAGAAAGAAAAAGAGCAGAAGGCACGGGGCTCGAGAGAGGAAAATGTTTGCAAAAACCAAAAGGAAAACCAATAATGGAGGGAGTCGAGACAAAGACGAATGCTTCTTTGCCTAATCGGCGGAAGGTGGCGTGTTGTCTCACTTCCCTCCGACATGCGTCGGCCCCACGCGCCTAATTTCTCTCCCTTTCTAAATTATTTTTTTTAATTTAAGAACTGGCCGGTTCGATTCACTGGTTCATGATACGGCTGACTTAGCGGTTTGGTTTTTGGTTTAATGTCGGATGCTTTTGGAAGCGAGCAAACCGCGGAATCGAGTTTTGAGTTTGTGCACTGGCTCAATTGCTCATAGTCAGATTCTATTTTATAAAGTCAAGTATTCAGTGTAATTTGAGATTTAACTTCTACTGTTAATAGTAAGTATACCACGCATTCACTGCTGTGGTTTAGACATTCATAGTAAAACAAAATTATATCACATACAGAAAACATGAATTTTTTTCATACATTAAAGTCATTTACGTAGACCTTTTGGATGGTCTAGATAGTGATCTTAATGCTTTCTAGAAGAGGTTACCTTTGCACTCTAGTTCGACTTTGTTTGGGAGGAATTATCAGAAGGGAACTCGACCACTACACCAACACCAGTAAATTTTTTAGTAAAGGTGATGCCTTTTAAATTTAAATACATTTTGCCACTTAAAAACACAGGTTTTTATATTTTAGATCACATTCAGACATGTGCAATGTAAATTGTATATCATCTTTCACTAGCATTAGTATCTATATAACTGATTCTAAAAACGACAATCTACGGTGTATTAATTTATATCTCGATATTCAAAGAACAATGGCACCAAACACATATTTGAACATATTTAACATGCAATAGGCCAAGATCCAATTTAAAGAATTGAAAAGCACATGTCTCATGTAGACAGACAGTGGTTAAACGATTTTAGGACATAAAAATGGTCATCTTACCTGAGTTTAAACAGCCATCCAAACGTATCAACCGCAAGGACAGCCCAAGAGGCCCAAAACCAATTAAAATTGGTATTTTATTCAGTTGAAATATATAAAAAATAAATAAACGGGAACAAGTGCGAAACCTATCATGTATCCTTCGCCGGCTTTGAGTTTTAATGGACCGCAAAAGGAAAAATAGACCATTTTATAATAATTTTTTTAAATTTAAAAAAAAAAAAATTCATGAATACGTTAAACAAAAATTATAAAATATTCTAAAACACAATAAACCAGTATATTATTTTTGAAATATGATCCTCTTTGCATTTCTATTTGCAAACTCTTCATCAAACATGTGTAATCAAATTTTTCAGCCATACTCCTTTCAATCGACAATTCATTCAGTTTTTCTTGTGATATAATCGACTGTAGATAAGACTTTATGAGACCATGAAACCGTGTCGGAGAAGACGGTGATTAAAACTTAGGAATTTAGGTTTTAATTAAAAAAAAATTTCGTTATATTAATTGTTTAATTATATTGTTTTGGTTTATAATTATATTAGTTTATGTTGGTTTACATTTAATAGTTTTTAGTTTTAATTAATTTTAATTAGTTTATGAACATGTGTTAAACACCTACACTTTACCACTAGGCTAAAAAGATTTTTAAATATTTAAAAGCCAAAATTTTTATATAAAAATCATTACAAAAAAACAGAGTTTTGGCAACAACATCAATACGTAGTCGTAAAAATAGTCACCAAATGGCGATTATTTAGCGACTACTTGTAAAAAATAATTAAAACAAAAAACAAAAAACATATATTTATTTATTAAAATAATTAATTATAAAAAATGAAAAAAGAAGAAGTAAAAACTGAAAAAAATAAAAAAAGAAGATTGAAGATCTTCTCTCTCGCCGGCGCCGAGGAAACCCATCTGTCGCCACCGTCTCATCCGCTCTCCTCCGCCACCGTCTCCTCCGCTCTCCTTCACCATCGTATCCTCCGCTCTCCTCCGATACCGTCTCATCCGCTCTCCTCCGCCACCGTCTCCACCGCCACCGTCTCCGCCGCTTTCACCACCGCAATAGGTTCAACAGCACCGCTGTTTCTCCTCCTCACTCTTTCCATTTGCCGCTCAACAGCTCGGCAAAACCCTCGTGTCTCCGCCTCTTTCCTACTCCAACCTTCAAACTCCGCCGGAAATTCCAGAAAGCTCCTCTATTTTAGCGTCATCCAAACATCACAAGACCTTATCCCTTCACCGGTGAGAAAATCTCAGATCTAAAATTTTGAATTCACATCTTACCTTCTCCGATCTGAACCCCAAGCTAACGATTTCCCGTGGAGGAAGACGAAGAGACTCCGTCGCTGCAATCTCTGGTAGATTCCCTTTCACCAGCTCCTTCTCCTCCGATTTTTTCCTACCAGCGACGGTGACCTATGGATCTGCAAGAGAGGAAAAAAAAAGAGTTAGCCCTTTTTGTCTCTCTCACTCTCGTCACAAGCGGCGTTTTATGTGAAGGAGGCAACAAAAGAATTAAGAGTGTTATTGTGATTAGGGCAACTCAATGTGATTAATTATTTTTTATATTGGCATTAATAGTTTCTGAAAATTTTAAGAGTGTTATTATTTTTTGGGTGTTATTAGAATAAGAGTTTGTACGTGGGTTTTTGTTATATTTCATTGTAATGTATTTTTTTTAATTGCTGTGAATTTCTTTGAATTTCCTTGCTGTGATAACGGATGACCAAATTCTAATATTTTTTACCACCACTCTTTTCAGTTGAAACTAAAATTTCATGAAACTCAAATAATTTGTGTAACTTTTATCTTATATATAACTAAATAACACTAAATACACCGTGAATTTAAAATACATTATTTTCTTGTCAAACAAAAAATACATTCATTTATATTTAAATAAAACATTCAATAACACTATCTAAGTTTACAATTTAAGATTTAGAGTTTATCATTAAGAGTTAGAGGTTTAGGGTTAAGAGTTTGTGTTTGGGTTTAGAATTTAGGATTAATAAAATGATTATATTTAAAAAAATGTAAGTCTTTAATTTTTTGTATATTATTTGATATTTATGTGTAAGATATATTTTAAAATTTAAGATTTAGAGTTTATGATTAAGGATTATAGGTTTAGGGTTTAGGGTTAACGGTTTGTGTTTGGGGTTTATAATTTAGGATATATAAATGATTATATTTAAAAAGTGTTGAATTTCTTTTTGTATATTATTTGATATTCATGTGTAAGATCTAGTTAATTTACAATTTAAGATTTAGAGTTTATAATTAAAAGTTAGTGGTTTATGGTTTAGGGTTAATGGTTTGTGTTTGGGGTTTACAATTTAAGTTTTATAAAATGATTATATTTTATGACTGATTACCGACTACTGTGCGACCGGCCAAAATAGTCGCATATTAGTCGTATGCGACTACTCTTTTCCCGTCGGCAAAGTAGTCGTAACCTTAGTCGTAAATAAGCGACCCGGCGTAAGAGTCGCATATTAGTCGCTAAATTAGCGACTATTAGGCGACTATTATTTCCCGTCTGAAATTTTGTAAGTGTTATATTTTTGTATAAAACACATGTAACACTTAATATGGTTTGTGTTTGGGGTTTAGAATTTAAGATTTATAATGATTATCTTAAAAAAAATTGTAAGTGTTGATTTTTTGTATATTATTTGATATTTATGTGTAAGATCTAGTTTACAATTTAAGATTTAGAGTTTATGATTAAGAGTTAGAGGTTTATGGTTTAGGGTTAAAGGTTTGTGTTTGGGGTTTAGAATTTAAGATTTATAAAATGATTATATTAAAAAAATTGTAAGTGTTGATTTTTTTGTATATTATTTGATATTTATGCGTAAGATTTAGTTTACAATTTAAGATTTATAGTTTATAATTAAGAGTTAAAGGTTTAGATTTTAGGGTTAAGTGTTTGTGTTTGGGGTTTAGAATTTAAGATTTATAAAAATCGAGTATAGTCGCCAAGATGGCGACTATTATGCGACTACTGTGCGACCCGCCGAAATAGTCGCATAGTAGTCGCCAAAATGACGACTATTATGCGACTACTCTTTCTCGTCGGCAAATTAGTCGTAACCTTAGTCGTAAATAAGCGACCCAGCGTAAGAGTCGCATATTAGTCGCTAAATTAGCGACTATTAGACAACTATTATTTTCCGTCTGAAATGTAGTCGTAAATTAGTTGTAAAATAGCGACTACTGTAGCGACTATGTTCTTTGGTCGTAAAACATCGACTAAATTACAACCAAATTGTATTAGTCGCTAATTAGTCACAATTTTTAGCAACTACTTATTTAGTCGTCATTTGTAGTCGGTAAAACCATGTTTTCTTGTAGTGAATGAAGACCGCAAGTCCATGCTTGCTTGGGCTTAGGGCCGGTTCTGATCCTTCGAATCTACTGTATTAGAGAGTCACATGCGCTCCAATGATAAAAAGAAAAAAAAAGGGGGGTATTTTATTGGCAATAGTGAAAAATTCAAAGTCGAAGAAGTAACCATCATTTGGAGGATAACAGAAGAAGAAGTCGTTAGTTGTGTTCTTTTAATTTATCTTCTCTTTTTAGAGACATCAACTGAAGCCCATAAATACAATGAATTGACATGCGACGACGCAGAGTTAATTAAATTAGTTGAATTGTCAAGGATGAACCACATAATATCATATGTACAACCAGGGAGCACCTCACAAATTAATATATTACTTTGTGGAAATACTTCAAAAACATGCAATTTGTCAACTTGTTCATGCATGACTAACTTGTAACCAAACAATACCAACCAAACATTTAACTAACCACTCTAATTTTATTTTTTTCCTTATCTTTCCATTTTCTTTTTCAAAACAAATACAAAAGAAGAAATAAGAATACTTTTCATAGCTTAATCAATTCGCTTCTTGTTTTTTGTTTTGTTTTTGAACTAATCAATTCACTTCTTGTTGCCTCCGAATAATCCCCAAGAACCTTAATGGAGATACCCTAATCTCATGCTCGGAGATCGTCTGCAACTTCGGTGACCATAGGTGTTCTCTCGTTCCGACAAGTTGATCATATTGCTTCTTTAACTCGGGAGAATTACAAATCTGACTGATTTCACCACAACCTGTTATTGCCTCTTCTTCGCTGCTGTTCCTGTTTTTACATATAAGACTAATGATGAAATCCGGAGAAACTTTTATCAGAATCTTCCCGTTTAGTCCCTTAGAATACTCGAACGGTGGTGGACTCGACGGCGCCGTGAAATTCAACGGTGGTGGATTAGTCGACCGAACATTTTCAAAATTAGACTTGAAGATCGAGAGACACGAAGTGGTTAAGATTCTGTAGGCGAAACGTTCGATCGGTAAGACGAAATAGGTTTGACCTGGGATGAGATAGTCGTCCATGGCTAGAGCTGGAACCGGACGGCCGATGAAGAATGAATCTGCGTGGCACACGATTTGATCGGGAAACTCAAACATGATTTCTCCGGCAACATGTTTCTTGGAGTCACATAGGGTTTTGGTGGATCCGTGCTCAAAGAAAACTAGCGTGACAATTGCTTGGCGTCTACGGATTATCGGAAAACAAGAACTGATTAGAGATTTGCCCATTTTTTTTACAGAGATTTTGTTTTTAAGCTGGAAAGTTATGGATTGTCGTATTAATAGAGGGATCTGTCTTTATGGTCTTTGTGTTTTGTTTGTAGTTAAAAAGGCAACCACTTGAAGGAGAGTTGACTTTTGAAGTTGTCAAAATACTCCAAGATTTGCTTCTGCATATGATTGATTTGTCAGGTCGGTTCTCTGGTCAATCATCTCGGCTTTGATCCTCTCTCTTCATTTGAGGTTATTATTTAATTTTTACTAGGACTTAATCTTCACTATAATTACTAATTATAGCATTGAGTAATTTTTTTAAAAAAAATTATTTATAAATTTTTAAAAAATTAATTTTATTTAAATTTTATAATATATCTAATTCATATTATAGATAGAGTTGTCAAACAAAATAATTTATCTATTTAACCCGTTTTGTATTGAGCTAAAATATCATTCGGACTAACCCACAAAACATATAATCTTGAAAACATAATTATAATATACATCGTTTAATGATTATAGTTTTGTGGTTAGTTCATGAAATTTTTTAAGAAATCAATTTTTTGTGTCTAATTTTTTATAAAATTAGTAAAATATTTTTTGACTTTTATTTTGATATATTTTCAAATAAAATATAGCAAAATTTCAAATAAATTTTTTATTATTTA